>JADHKO010000068.1:25370-138584 GCA_019925425.1 Ophiostoma pallidulum | reverse complement strand
AACATTTTTTTCGTCCGTAACCAACCTGCCGACCATAACGCCCGGGGTTCCTGGGTTTTCAGGCACATCTATTTTTTTGTTCACCCCTCTCCCCCCCCCCCCCCCCCCCCCCCTCCCCCTCCCTGCCTTTAGAATATGGCTATGGCGTTGGGCGGGCTCGCGACGCCGCCCGGCATCTTGAGCGGCACGCTGCTCACAAAAAAGGACCACCGCTGGCGCTCGATGCACTTGCGGGACAGCGCTTCCAGGTCAAACAGCTCGCCAATGGGCACGCCCCACCCGGCCAGCAGCCACTGGTGCAGCAGCGCGCCCCCTTGCATCGCGTGCTCCCATGGCTCGGCCGTCCGCCCGCCACCGCCCGCCTGCGTGTGCGCCCCTGCAATGGGCGACCGCTCGAAGCTGGCCGAGTCGCCGGCGACGGCGGCAAAGCCGTGCTCCCACAGCCACCGCAGCGCCGTCGGGGTGGCCTCGACACCAATGTAGTCGGCCACCGGCCGCTGCGAGAGGGCGTCTTGCTCGTGCGGCAGCAGCCGGTCGTACGCCTCGGTGACGCCGCTGCGGATAAACAGGATGTCGCCCGTTTGGAGCGCGGGGCCGCCCTGGTACGCGAGCACCGCTTCGAGGTCGTCAATGGTAATGTCACACGACGACAACGGCTCGATGGCGATGCCCTTGGCCTTGCAGTAGGCGGCGTAGTCGATCAGCACGCCCCGGCCAACAATGCCGCCCTTCTCTACCCAGGCTATCGCAATGCAACCCCCCCCCCCCCCAAGCAGAGTCAGCAATGCGTCGTTGTCTCATCAGAGGAGGGACGGGAGGGCAGGGGTCCCACCATCAATGCCAATCACGTCCGACCGGTCCAGGTCCTCCTCCGTCACATTGCCGTAGAACCGCCTCGCCTTCTGGTAGCCGTAGTGCCGGAACCCGTCCCACTGGCTCGAACCCTGCGTGTTGAACGTGAGGTGGTCGTCGTAGACGGCGCGGCTGTTGCCCTGCGCGTCCTTGCGGTTGATGCGCTTCCACTCGAGGGGGGGCCGCCCGAAGCTGGGTCGCGCAGGCTTGTTGAGCGGCCAGTCCAGGGACATGCGCTCGCCGGTGCGGATCTCGGTCCGCGCAGCCGCCGCAACAACGGCCGGCGTCAGCATGTTGAGGGCGCCCAGGCTGTCGTTGGCGCCATAGAGGCCCCAGGCGTTGCCCGGCGGCCCGGCCTTGTCAAGCGGCAGGCTGTCAAACGGCGGCCGGCCGGGGACGGCGGCGTCGGGCGGCGCATCCGAAGCTCCAGACATTGTCACGCGCCGATTCCGTACTGTGCTGCTATGCTGCTGTACTAATTCTCCTCAGAATGCGTCGAGTCTTGAGAATGGGAGTGGGAGGCCCAAGAAGCAGGGCTGCCGCGGTACGAGAGAAAGTGGATAGAGGTGCAGAGGGGACCGTCCTACGGAGGAATCTACTGAGCAGGCCTGCCCACGCTCGCAATGCCGCAATGCATCGGAGTATGGGGAGGGGGTCAGCCGTCTGCCGACGGCGACGGCATAGTGGGGAAAAGCAGTTTCCGCGCAGGAAGGCGAAAGTGGGCCCGAGTGGCCTGGCCAGGCCCTGCTGCTCCACCCACTTTTCCGCTTGCTGCCGCCGATTTCCCTCTCTGCGCCTGCGCTCGTCGCGTCGTTCGTCGACTTCCTCCTCCTTGTCTCCGAACCGCAACGGATACGACGCCAACATGGAGTCCAGCCCCCGTTCCGACGAGGACCCGTCTCCGTCTCCGTCTCCACAGCAGGGGCTGCCGCCGCACCCGCCACCGCAGCCGGACGGACAGCGGCCCCCGCAGACGCACGCGGGCGACGCCGGCACGCCGCCCGCCAAGCGCCGGAAAAGAGACAGCGCCGACCAGCGGCAACGTGTGACGCGCGCGTGCGACCGCTGCAAGAAGTGAGTTCCAGGAGCACGGCCTGTCGCGGCCGCTCATGTGCTGACGTGCTGACGTGCTGACGTGCTGACGTGCTGACGTGCTGACGTCCGCCAGACGCAAGGCCCGCTGCACCGGCGTGCGGCCGTGCGAGCTCTGCATCGCGGCCGGCGCGCGATGCACCTACGACGTGTCCTATGCGCGGGGCCGCCTGCCGCCCATCCCCTCCATCAATGCCGTCGCGCCGACCCAGCAGACGGCCGCGCGGGCCTCCGGCGCCTACGATGCCTACCGCGACCCTGCCGCAGGCGACGGCACGTCCCAGGTGCTTCCGCATCGCCAGCCGACTGAGGGCCTCTCCTTCCTGTCGGCCGCGGCTGCCGAGATGGACCGACGTCCCGGCGAGGCTGCATCCGGCTCCGTCGCCTTTTCTCTTCCTGCCTCCCTCCCTGCCGCGCCCACCGCCCCCCTGGCAACCGCCTCGCTCGCGCCGTCGCTGCCGCCGCTGCCGCCGCCCATCACGTCGTCCCGCGTCTCGCCCGAGCCGTCCCAGACCGACCTCCAGGGCCACTACGTCGGCCCCGCGTCGGGCGTCTCGTTTCTGCTGCGCGTCCAGAAGCGCCTGCACGACGGTGTGCATTTCTCCAAGAACGCCTCGTCCTCCATCTTCACATTCGGCGACGCGCCTCTTCAGCCCGCCGCGCACCACGACGACCTCGACGGCGCTGGTGGCGCCGGCTCGTCGATGCTGTTCCTGACGCACCCTGAGGCGAAGCGGCTGGTCGCGCACTACTTCGACTTTGCCGTGCCCACCCATCGCTTTCTGCACCGGCCCACCGTCGAGGCCTGGCTGGACACGTTCTACGAGACGCGCGGCCGCATGGGCGGCACCAGCAGCGACGACGGCCGCGCGCAGGCCGCCGTGGTGTTCATGGTCTTCGCCCAGGCTCGCGACTACCTGCCGACGTCGTCGTGGCCGTCCTCTGCCACCGCCTCGGCGGCCCCTGACGTCGACTCCAGCGCGCAGTACTACCTCGCTGCCGACGAGCAGCTCGCCAAAGAGAAGGGCGCCGTGCGCCTCGCCAGCGTCCAAGCGCGCCTCTCCCAGTGCTTCTACCTGCTGTCGCAGTCGCGCATCAACCACTGCTGGAGCCTCTTCGGCACGACCGCCCACCTCGCGCTGGCCATTGGCCTCAACCGCAACCGCCGCGCCGACCCCGCTGCCGGCCTGGGCCACATTGACATCGAGTGCCGCCGCCGCACCTTTTGGTGCGCCTACACCCTCGACAACTACCTCAGCGCCGCCCTGGGCCGTCCACGGACGTTCCACGACGAGGACATTGACCAGGAGCTGCCCACCATTGCCGAGGACAGCGACATCACCCACGCCGGCATCGTCCTCCAGCAGAGCATCGGCCCCGGCCTGGGCCTGCCGCGCGGGCTGCAGTCGGTCATGGTCGCGCCCGTCGCCCACGCACGCCTGTCGAGGATTATCGGCATGGTCCTGCGCGACCTCTACGGCATCCGCCCCATCTCGTCCACGGCGCGCGCGGCCCTCACGGCCAAGCACACCGCCGCCCTCTCGGCCTGGCGCTACGACGATCCCAGCGTGGTCCGCCTCCTCGACGCCGACAGCGTCGGCGCGTCGCTGCTGATCCCCATCTACCAGCGCCAGAGCAACGTGCTCAACCTCGCCTACTGGCACGCCCTCTTGCTGACCCACCGGCCGCTGCTTCTCAGCAATTTCGCCTACCTCCGCCAGGGCGCCAGCAGCAGCGCCGACGCGCGCGACCCGGCTGCCCGCGCCCAGGCCCTGGAGAGCATAAAGCAGTGCCTCGGTGCCGCCATGCACATCATCGAGATTTTTGACAACCTGTTCCAGGGCGGCCAGCTCTTCCGATCCTACTGGGTAAGCCTCTTCGCAGTCGTGCGCATTTCCCTCACTACCAAATACACTTGCTTTTGCTAACGGCTCCCTTCCCGCAATAGTTCACAATGTACTTTGCCTTTTCGGCCGTCGTTGTTGTCTATGTTTATGCTATCCAGCACCAGGCCGCACCACAGGCCACATATGGATCGTACCTCTCAGCCGCCGTTGCTTGCCAGAGCCAGATTACCCGCCTGGCCGAGACTGGGTCCCTGACCTGGCGATACTCGCTCGTCCTCGAGGAGCTGCGCCTCGTCACCATGCAGCAGACTGGAAACCGCCAGCTGCTTTCTTCCGGCCAATCTGGACTCGGCCAGGGGACCGAACTCCCCAACGGCGCGAGCTATGGCAACGGCGGCTCAGATGCCGCGATCACCAGTACCCTTCCAGCCCTGGCAGACGGTCAGGTGTCTCTGGATATATCCGGCGTCCCCTCTGGTATCCCCTCTGGTGTCCCCTCCGGTGTTCCTTCTGGTGTTCCTTCTGGTGTTCCTCCTGGTGTTCCCTCCGGCGTTCCTATGAATGGCACTGACCTCACTGGCGGCCTCGCGAGCAGCCTTGCGAACGGCCTGGCCGACTGGAACGGCAGCCCCAGCAGCTCCCTTGCCGACGTCACCAGTTGGGGCTATTTCGACTCCATGGTCTCGTCGGGGTTCTGGCCCCTCGACTCTCTACTCAACGAAGACCATCTCCTGAGGGTTTGATTTCATCAGGTGTTTGTATTGATTACTAGCTTTTCTTCTTCTTTTGCTTTCGTGAAAGAAAAAAAACAAAAGAAGAAAATGTATTCTATTACTTAATTATACAACCCGGGAAGAAAGAAGCCTTGTTTTATGACAGAGCCGACAAAAGGCCCTCCAGAATGGCCAAGACACCCACTGCACCTGGATCCGGTACCGCCTCCCAGTTGGACGCCTTGACATACACGGCCCGCCCAAGCGACGCCTTCATGCCCTTGGTGGCTTCGACACCGGCCCTGGCCTGGGCCACGGCGGCGGTGATCATGTCAACCGCGGAGCTGCTGCTGCTGCTACCCAGAGCATGCACAAACGGCTCGAGCGCGTCCATCATCGTCCGGTCGCCCTGCCGCGCTGGCGTAGCCTGCTGCAGCCGTGTAAGCGCACCGCGCACCGCGGTTACCCACTCCTCGGTGCCCAGAAGCTGCCTCCCCTCCAGGCCGGCCAGCTCTGCCGTCAGCGCGGCAAAGAAGATGCTGTACAGTGCGCCCGACGTGCCGTCCATGTTGATCTCGACAAGGGACGTCAGCGTGCGCAACGTGGCAACGGCGTCAACCGTGGCGACGCCGCTGTTGCCGCCCAGCTTCGTAGCAACAAACGTCTCGACGGCCTTGGCTCCCCGTGCTAGCGTCACGCCACAGTCGCCGTCGCCTACGATAGTGTCGTACTGGGTGATGGTGGTTTCGTGGGCGACAACGTTGGCACAGGCCGCAGCCACCACCTTTTGGAAGAGGGCGCGGTCGACTACGGCGGTGATTGTAAGTTGTGTTTTTGTCTGGGCGCGGCCTCAAACGAAATTAATTGGACTCTCCACGCCGACGGGAACCCCCCCCCCCCCCCCCCCCCTCCCAAAAAAAAAAAAAAACTCACCTAATACGTCGCTCGGCGGACCGTCGTCCTCCGCCTCGTCCGAGTCTGCAGAGGTATTGTTGGCCTTGGCCTCCGGGCCGGCGTCGTAGATGCGCGTTGCCGGCGTCCAGTTGACGGCCGTCGTTGGTGCATCGAGCAGGTCGACCATCTGTGGCGTTGCGCGCAGCAGGGTGATGCTGAAGCCGGGCCCGTTGAGACTCGTCATGTACGTGCCCGACAACAAGCGCACAGGGCGGATGCCCCTCTGAGCAAGGGCCCGCACGACGTTTGTGGTGATGCCGCCAAACTCCAGCGGCGAGACGCCGCCGAGGTTGTTGACGAGCAGGACGACGTTCTGGTTGGCGGCCGGATCGGAAAAGGCCACATAGGCGCGATCAGTATCGGCCTCATCGAGCAGCTGGTCCAGCATGGACTCGATCAGTGTCGGAAGGCTGGGCCGCGGCGCGAGAATGCGGCACCCCGGCTCGTTGTGGATACCCATGCCCAGCTCGACCTGGTTCTCGGCGCTGCCGTGCGGCGCACTGCCGGCAGCCGGAGCCTCGCGACCCGGTATGTGCACGTGGCCCAGCGAGGCACCCACCGTGACCATGTTGTCAACAACCGCCTTTCCGAGCGCGAGGACCTGCGCAAGGGTGGCCGATGCGGGCGCGCCTTTTTGGGCAGCAGCCCCCAGGATCTTGTGCACAAGCACGGTGCCGGCGAGTCCCCGGCGGCCGACCTTGCCGCTCTTGGCCCGGCCCACGGCCACGTCGTCGCCCACCACGAGCACCTCGACGGGGATGCCCTTGGCAGCAGCTTTTGCTTTTTCGGCCGCGAGGTGGAAATGAAAGATGTCGCCCGTGTAGTTCTTGATGATCAGGAGCACGCCCGCCGGACCGCCGACACGGCGGATGGCCGACACGATCTGGGGCACGCTCGGCGAGGCAAAGATGAAGCCCGACACGGCGGCCGTCAGCGCGCCCTGGCCGACATAGCCTGCATGGGCGGGTTCGTGGCCGGCGCCGCCACCGGAGACGAGGGCAACGGAGGAGCGGGAATCGTGGGCCGTGTGGTAAATCACTACCGTGCAGGTGTTAACAAAAAGGAAAAGCGGCCTTCCTTACCGAGGGGAGACATGGTCAGAACGCACCCTTCTGTGCCCGGTCAAAGGACAGGTCAGACCGCACCAGAGCGAGCGACTCGAGGGCGTCGTAGACGGGCGCGGCATCGTCGTCGTAAAAGTGCTGTGCCATGTTGCAGGGGGGGTTGTGCTTGTTTCTTTGCGGCTCTGACGATGTCTCTCTCTTACAAGGCTGGATATCACAGTTGGAGCAGTTATATTATCAAACGGCCATTGCCAAAAGAATATTCCACGAGCAAAGAAGAAAAAATTCCACAACCCGAGAGGAAGAGAGACAAGGAAAGAGAGAAGGGGGGACAAGAAAAGGAATATATTAGTGGCCCAGTCCACTCTCCGTCTCTCTTTTTTATGTGCTTGTATGTTTTGCCCCGGAAGACGCTCATTGAGAAACGAGGGCGTGTCAAAAAGCAATGTGGAATTTTCCCCTCGGGAAACTACACTTCGACTTGGGCTGATGGTTGGGTGGACCTGGGCAGGCCGCGGGCAAGAAGAGCCAGTGACTTTTGGTGGCACAGACTCGATGGGGGTTTCGAAGTACCTGCGGAGTACGGACTACCTACCAAGCAGTTCTGAACGGGGCTCTTTCCACAAATCTACACCCGTCCGTTTAAAACCCCATATTTATGTGGTGATTCTGTTTTCTGGATTAAGGATTAGTATTAGGGAAACGGGATTCTGGTGCCAAGACTTTTTGTGGAAACATCCACTTGAAAAGGAACGCTGAGTTATGTAGAGCTTCGGCGTCTTTAGAAGTACCTTTTCAATATTTAACTTCTAAACCTTTACCCAAGTCTGTTAACCGCCTTCCAGTCCTAGCCAGCCAAAAAGGTGGCAGGGGTGAATAAGAGTAATGTTTTTCGTAATGCGAAGTCCCGCGTTTTTTTTATTAGTTTTTTTAGCTTGTTTTTTTATTAAAAAACGTTAGTATTATTTAAATTATAAAAGATAACGACCTCTCCGACTTACCTCCCCTCTCCTACACCCCTTTTCCCTTTTAGTTACCGTTTATAAAGGCCGACGCCCTTAATACGACCGTAGTTACGTAGTGAGTTGGGGCAGGACACGCGGGTAGGAGGCCGCTTATATAATTAGTTTTTTCTTCTCTCTCTCTCTCGTTTTTTTATTTTCTGTTTTGAAGGGAGTTCCGATCAGAAGTCCTACGCCCCACGCGTAAGGCGGAGAAAGGAGGTAGGGGACCACTAAAAGGAAATTGCGTGTTGGGAGACCCCTTTTCTTTCTTTTTAAGAAAAGGAAGAGAAGGAAAAGAAAGAAGAAGAAAAAAAAGGGATAAGGAACGAAAAAAGAATAACAAGATTTCCACTTAGAAATTCGAAAGACAAGTAGAAAGTGAAACGTTAGAACGATAGAAGAGACGATGGACTTTAATAGATCCTCCTCCTTTTTCCCGTTTGATTAAAAAGAACTAAATAAATAGCGTTTTGGGAACCTCGGATTAGAAGCCTTCTTTTATGTAATGACTTAGTTAAGTGTGTGTGTGTGTATGTGTGTGTTGACTAGGTCGCTTAGCCTGTTTTATTGGGGGTTTAGTTGGGGATTCTTTTTAACTACGCTTTTGAGGTTGTTGGTAAAAGAATGAAATCGACGAGGAAAGAGGAGAGGAAGAATTCGAAAGCGTTTTTATAGATATTCGATCGGGACCGTTGAAAACGGAGTTTGTGAAAAGAGGGATTATGAGTAGATGGAGCCCTTTTATAAATAACGAAGTGTACGACGGATTTTATAAGAGTGGCGGTGAGTGTTACGTTTTTTAGTTGTTCTTATTTTTTTATTTTTTTCTTTATTATTTATCGCGATCTTTAGAGAGAGAAATAGGTAGTTGGTTTGTTTATTATAAGACTAGATATTTCGAACTTATAATTAAAAAAGCCTTTATGTAGTATAGGGCTTGTAGGAGGTTATAGTAGTTTGTAGATAACGAGCCTATACTAGTATAGTAAAGACTCCGTAACTGTACGATGAGTTTAAAGATAATAGGTAAATTTAGGTTTTATCGTCGTAATAGATAGGTTTGTTAAGGCTTTAAGTGTTTAGTAAATAAGTAGGGGTCGGTTTAGCCGTGGATTAAACCTTTATCGAAGGTTAGATCGGAATCCTAGATGTAGGAATTTTAATAGAGTTCCTAAACGTGGGAACTTATAGGTTAGAACAAATAAAGGAAACGAAGATAAGAAAGATTTGATAAAACCCTGTTATAGTAGCGGTGAGTATAAAGATAATAGGCGATCTTAGGTTTTGTCGTTAAGGTAGACAAGATCGTTAAAAGGCTTCGGATACTCGTTAAACGAGCGAAAGCCGGTTAGGTTAATAAGCTTAACCCTCGTTAAAGTTCTAATTAAAAGGGTCTTTATAAATAAGGATATACGAGCCGGAATAAATAAAGGAAACGGGAGCGAGGAAGATAGAGAGAGAAAGAATAAAAGGAACGGGTATAAAAGAGAAAAGAAAAAAGGTGAAAAGATTTAATTATAAGTTTAATAACAAGCTTTTTAATAAAAAGGGAAAGAAAAAAGTAATAAGTTAAAGAGACTCTTTACTTATAAAGTCTACCCCTATCGATAACAAGATTCGGTAAACTAATATCCCCCAACACCTCCGTAACTAGTTAAGCAGTACAAGATTCGTCTTAGTCCCGATCGGAAGCCTAGCACTTTTACGTTTATCGGCTCTTTCAACTATTAAAATATTTAATTATAACTTTAAAGAAGTTTTTATATTATAGGACGGTTTAAAGGCCCCGGGTTTAATTACGTTTAACATTTCGCGTGTTTTATTTACCGGTTTTACGGGAGTTAGGTTATTTAAACTTTTAATTAGTAGTACGGTGAATAGGTTTAACGAGGATGTAGTTAAAAGGCTTGTCCGCGCTTTATTATAAAAATTAGTTACCTTTCCCCGTATCTACACCGAAAAGATACCTACGTTAGGTAGTCTTAACCTAGCTTTCTTCGAAAGGGATAGTATTACAACCTACTTTAAAGAGTATAAAATGTATATAGTATAGACGGGTTAGATAAAAAATTAAAAGTTTACGTAAATCTTAGTCTATTTTTATAAGGATTAACGTATATAAGTTAGGATTATAAGGAAAGAGGTTATAAAGGAAGGCTTTAACTAAAAAAGATTTAAAAAGAAAGCGAAGGAGGAGTATTAGTTAACCAACTTTAAACAAACACACGATTAAAAACGCTAAGTCGATATATAGTTTAATAATAATAAGTTTAAGACTATACTTACAGAATATATACAGTAAAGGCGGTAACTCGAGGCGTTGTTTAAGAAGGTTAGCATTTCCTTAGGGTCTAACTAATACACTAGAAGGATCCTAGAAAGTATTCGTAAAGAGATTAGATTAAACGTTTTTATTAAGGTTAGGATGTAAAAAAAGGACTTACGAACGGCATCCTATAAAGAAGTCTTTAAACACTTAACCGACTATATAAAAGAGTAAAGCCTAAATAGAAATAGGGAAGAAGACCTTAAAAAAGAGGAGGTAAGGAAGAGCGCGAACGCCCGAGCCCACGATCGTAAGGCCGAAAAGAAAACGCGATTCTCGTCGGAGCTTAAGAGTTTGGTAAAAGCCACGGTTACCTCGAAGACCGGAGTGGAAGACTAGGCTCTTAATCGGGTTGTTAAAAAACTTAAAGGGTTAGTCGAGACTTTAAAAATTTAAAACTAGTTGATTATATAAGGGAGGACCTTAGTATAGATAAGTACGGGATACGGATAAGGGGTACTATTTAATTACTAACTTTAATAGTACGGATAATACCTAGTCAACTCTTTTCGTTCGGACGTCGTTAATTCGTTAAAAGGGTTTAGGTAAAGATAAGGTTCCCAATTAGTAAACTATTTTAAAGGACCGTTAAGGGATAAGCCTTAAATCTATTTCTACTACGGCGACACCTTTTACTATATAAAGAATTACTTAAGGTTTAATTAAGATATTAAATATCGGATTATTTATAAGGATAACTTAAGAAGGATTATTTTTAACCCCTGGGAGAAGATAGGAGGAACGATTTCGTTAAGTATGTTTAATTAGTATAAAGACGAAGGTTAAATTAGAAGTGTAGTGTAGTTAATCTTAACGGTTAATCCGGTATATAATAGAGCGGAGTAAATAAGACTTTTTTAAAAGGAGGGCGGTGTACGGGTTAATACCGGGAGCCGGTTCTTAGTTTTTAACTATATTAACTTTAAGTAGTTAACTCTTATAACCTTTAACGCCCGGCCTCCCGATTAAAACTTTATTAACACCGCTTTTGTTAACTTTATAAGGATTACTTACGGGGAGCCTTAAACCGAATAGGTTAATTAAGAAGAAGATGGAATTGAGGATGGTATACCGTGTTCCACTTTCGAAGTGAACCTTTACGGAGTAAAGCGGGTAAGAACGGAACATCCCTTTAACGAAAAAGACCCGTTAAGTGTCCCGGTATAAACGTACGATCCGAACCCTAACCTTTCCGTAAAACTAACTACAGGGGTAAAGGCGGTTACGGTAAAATCCTTAAAGGGGTCCCTGATTAGGGACCTACGGTCTTTCGATAAGTTGATTAACGACACGACCCTTACCGTTATAAATATTAAGATTAAACTAACGTTAAGTAAACTAGTTTACCTTAATAGGACTATTATAGGAAACCTTGTTACGAAGTTTACCGACTTAACGGACAAGATCTAAACGATAATTAAAATAAACTATTAAGGGTTTAAAAAGAAAGGATTTGAGATTAGGACTTTAGGTGAAGAAACGGTGATCTTTATATTTATAGCCTACGTTATTAAGGAAGGGTTTAACTTTATAACTACTTTAGGACGCCTTTTTATTATTTTTAAAGATTTTTACTTAAAGGGAACGATATACCGCGCAGTTATCGATACGGGTTTTATAACGAATTTAATTAATAAGGCTTTAGTAAAAAGGAATAGGTTTACGATCTTACCTATTAAGGTAACTTTAAAGAGTGTTTACGGCACTATTTAAAACTTCGTTAGTAAAGTTAACGAAATTAGGTAAATAAGAGGTAACGCCTTCTACTTTAATACTTTTATTACTAGAACGCCTTTATTAAGGTAAAATGTATTATTACTTAGGATACCTTTTATTTAAATAATAAAGATAATATTTTAGTACGAAAATAAAGGTATATAAAAAGCGTTAATAGTTAATAAAACAAGGATTATTTATAATTTTAGTTATACTTAGGAGTAAAGAGGTTACGAGGAAGTAATTAAGGATTTAATAAACTAAGGGGTAATATAAAAGCTAGAAACGATATTACCGATAATAATTAACCGGAAGAAGGAATTAAAATATAAAAAGGGCCGGAAGTTAGGACGTTCTACCTAACTATCCTACTAGAAAAAAGAAGTGAGTAGGTAAGAAAAAGGTAGCCGGAAGCGTTCTATATTATAGGGGACTTATAATCTAAAGTCTACGAGTGTTTTACATTATATAAAAGAGTCGTAAATAAAGTTAAACCGGTCGATACGGTTAGCTCAAATAGGTTAGTGTTAAAAGGGGATTAGTAATAAAGAGAGAAAAAGTAGAAGGTGGCGTAAAAGTATTTAAACGGTAAAAAGGATAAAGCCTTTAAACCTTACGTTACGCCCCGATTTAATAAACGTAAACTAGGGTTTAAACTAACCCCCGATCGTATAATTTAAATACTTTAAAAGCTCCCTCTTAACTTAATAAAAAGGGAACGGGACATGTTCGTTAAAATTATAATTAATAAGAAAGCCGTTTTATTTTAGGATTTTAGTAAAATTAAGAGGATCGACTTATCAGTTATCCTACTTTAAAAGATCTGAATAGTCTTTTATACTACGTAATAAGTTAAAGCTATACCCGTTTTAAAAGGATTAAAGTAATAAGTAGATAAAATTTTATAAGAAAAACTCGATAACGGCCTTTTCGAGTAGAGTTATAGTACTTACCGTAACCTTTAGTTCTTTATAAAAAAGAAAAACGGTAAATATAAACTTATTTATAACGTTATTAAAATTAATAAAGTTACGATTAAAGATACGTTCGTTACACCGATCTTGGACGAATTTATAGACGACTTCGTAAGTTAAATACTTACTATAGTTACCGACTTTTTTTTAAAATACGATTAAGTATTTTTAGATTCGAAGAGTAAAGATTTAATAGTATTCGAAACGACGAGGGGATTATTACGTAGTACTATACTTCCGTAAGGTAGAACTAACTTTATAACGTAATTTTATTAAGGCGTAATTAACCTTTTTAACGGGTTAGTGCTTTACGTAACCTAGTTATATGTTAATAACGTTACGATTAAAAGTCTAAAGACGGATTACGAGGGTAAAGAAGTTTCTTTAAGGATCCGACGGTACGTTATTAAATATTTACGGAACGTTAATTAAGTCTTTTTTAATTTTAAACTATTAGGAGTTACCGTTATAACGGAGAAATCTTAGTAGTGTTAAGAAGAGGTGGACTTTATAGGATTTATTATATCGTTAAAAGGAAGAGCCCCGTTATAAAAAAAACTCGATAAAATAATAGAATAGTTAACTTTAAGAAACTTTCGAAAAGTACGCGGCTTTTTTAGTTTTATTATTTTTTATTAGTTTTAGATTTTAAATTTTGTAATGAGGGTAAAGCCTTTTTACGTTTTTATTAAGACTAGTGTAAAATTTATATAAAGACCCGATTAAAAATCTACGTTCTAATTTTTAAAAAAGGTATTTTAAACGTTAGGTTTTTTAATTAATGCCGACTATAGTTTAAAAGGAGGAGACATTATTTTATTTATCGACGTTAGCTTAAAAGGATAAGGAGTAGTTTTATCTTAATTTAATAAAAGTTAACGTAAGTTTATTTAATTCGAAAACGGAGTTTAGACACTAACCGAATAAAAGTACGATATAATTAAAAAAAAATGCCGAAGCGTCGTTTACGCCCTTCGGCGCCTCCAATCGTATTTTTATAGTATCCGCTTTATATTAAAAATAAACGTTATAGTTTTAGTTCACTAGTTAAACGGCGTACTCGACGATACGCTTAGTTTAGTATTATTATGTTAGGTGACTTAGATTAAATCCTTTAACTTTAAAGTACAACACGTTTTTAGTTTAAAAAACGTTATAGTTAACGCCTTGTCTCACCGACTTAATAATAAAATTCCCGATCTTAAATTCTTACTCGAACTACTATTAAAGGATTTTATTAACGTATAAATCTTTTAATATAAGGTCAAGGACGTGTAATTAGAGCTTTTAAATAGCTCCGAGAAGTAAATAAAAGACAGTTAAAGGATAGTTAAGTTTTTAGTATACGGCGTTAAACTAGACGGACTACGGCGCCGAGACTTATTACGATTTTTAAATAAGGTAAAGACGTTTTTTTACTTTAAGTAACACCTTTAAAAGCTAGGAGGAGATAAAGGTACATAACCGTAAAGGGTAGTTAATAATAACACCCTCCGTAAAGACTTAATTAGGACGTCGTACGTAAAGATAGGTTATTAAGGTCGTAAAGCTATTATAAACTACTTTAACCGTTAGTATTAGTAGGTAGGTATAAGCCGTATAGTTAAATCTTCGTTACGAGTTTACAATCCTTACTCCCGAGCTATAACGTGTAAAAAAGTGTAAAAGGTACGTTTCGAACTACCCCCGTTTTCGTTATTTTAAAAGCTACACCTAAACACTTAAGGAATACCTACAACGTTCGGGGTTAAGAGGTTTTTAATTAAGGCGCGATACGCTTTAACGGGATTCGTAGAAGTTACGATCGTAAAAGTTAACGACTTTATAACGGTTATACGTTTTTTACGCGACTACATCGTTTATCGTTATAGTGTTCTAAGAGAACTAGTTATTAACGGTGGCCTTGAATTTAAGGGGGAGTTTTTACGGTTCGTTAAACACTTAAATATTCCGATTGGAAGTTCTGCCGTTTATAACTTAAAGTTGAATAGTATCGTCGAAGTTGGGTACTTTTTACTTATCTTTATACTTTTTAAGTTTATAAACGGGACTTTAAAAAATTAGTATTATTACTTTTAGTTAACCTTTTTCGTAAATCGGACTTTCGTTTAAACCTTTTATAATAATACACTATTCCGGCTCGTTTACGGTTACGACCCTATTATACCTATCGAAGCGAAGCTGCCTATTTAAAGGCTAATTTAGTAACGTAAAGGTATGTCGAAGGAAGACTGGATTAACGTTAGGTTACGGATGTTTAATAATAAGGACGACGACTTACGGAAAGTTAGGGATGTTATAGTAGAATTTAAAAAGAAACGAGCGTCCGATTAAGACTACGTAGTTAAATTCCGTTAAAGGGTAGGAGGCGATATAATTACTAAAAACGACTTAGTATTATGTTAAGACTCCCGTAAAAAAAAAGATATGTCGTACGCGGTTAAACTTTACTATAAATAGTAAGGACTATTTATAGTAAACGAAGTGTACTAAAACGGTTTTTATACTTTAGTGTAATTTAACGGAGCTGTTTTAAAACGTCGTTTTAACGGTGACTTGTTTAGAAAGATAGTTTAGGATAAGTACGGTGTATAGTAGGACGTTTATTAGTAATAGTAGGAAGATAAAAACGACTTTAAACTTAATAAAGTAAAACCTTAATTGAAAGTTTTAGAAGATGTTAAAGATATTACGGATAAATCACCCGTAACCTTTAATTAAGACTACGGCCACGACCTTTACGTAAGTATTACGATATTACCTTTATTCTTTATAATTTTTATTTTAAATAGAATCTTAACGGAGTACTAAGACATTCCATTATTGTTATAAACGTTAATAATAGTTTTTTTTTTTTTTTACTTATTTATATATATAATCCTTCTTTTATTTAGTAAAATTTTTTTTATTTTTTTTTTTATTATTTTTATTCTTATTCTTCGTTTTTAAGCGGTTATTTTATTTACCGTTACCTTTTATAAAATATTTAATTATAAGTCTTTTACTATCCCCTTACTTTAAACGGCGTCTTTTATTACCTCGTCCTTTTCGTTTATAAGAGTTAATACATTTAGTGTAAGAGCCTTTTTCTTTAAAGGTGTACGACGTTTTAGGGGCGCCGGGAGTACGTTAGACACCGGGACGCCCTTTTAGTCTTGGCTTCTCCCGAAAACCTCTTTCGCGTTTATTTAACTATAATTACGGGGAGTAGTTAAGAACGGCCGGATAAGGGGGGCACTTAACTCTAGTCCGATGGTAAGAGTAGCGATTAAGTTTAAGACTCGTGGGTTAAGCTTTTTTTTAATAGCCGGACTTACGATTAACTTTTTTACGAAACCGTTTAACTTTACGAGACGGCGAGTGTGGAAGGAGTACCGCGTTCCTTTTACCCGGAATAAGTAGTTACCGTAGGCGCCGTTATTAAAGCCCGGTAAGGATACGTATTCGAACTACGGTATTATTATTTTAGTTAAAGGATCCGATCCTTTATCCCCGACGTTTACGTTACACCGGTAACCCGTCTTATAATATGAATATATTACGGCGTTGCGGTAGTTATAAACTTGAACGAAAAGGCCTGTTAGACTACGCTCGTCCGACATAACGTTGTTAGTATACGTCTTAAGGGCGTGTCCGTTTACCCGTTTAGTGTATACGGGCGACGTTTTACTTACTAACTCGTCTTTATACTTTTGGAAATAGGTTAGGATAGTCGTCGAGTAATGAGTCGCCTTTTATAATAAAGCGTGGTCGGTAGTCGAACGGAAAGTTTATACGAGGTACCGATCGTTAGTACCGGTAATTTGGTAATAACTTAGATGGCGTTATAAGGCCGCTTACTCGGTTTGGAATTCGTGGAGTGCGTCGTTAACCGCCGTTGTACGGGACTTCGGCTTTTTTTTCGGGGTGGTTTGGTCGTTGGACGGGGTCTTGATTTGGACTATTTGTTTCGGGGTAATGGTAGCGGGTATTATTTTTTTATTATTAACTTAGGCGACGCCCGCGTTTAGAGTTTATAATGTTTCTTTAACCCGGTCCTTTACCCTTTTAGCACGATCGGCGCGTTAGGTTATTAATAGTTTTTAACCTTATTTAATAGGAGCCGCGTTTGGAACATTACGTTAGTTACTGGTTTAAGGTGTCGTAAAGGAGCCGTTACTAGTAGAGGTTATGATTGGACCTTTAAGTTATTTGTTGGTTTATAATGGAGTTAAGGCGTTGCCTTTAGCGGGGGTACTGATCGGGACCTTCGTTCCGGTGTTTTTCATTGTTACGTTTTTATTAGGGGTCGGCGCGGTTATGTCGGCGGTTTAGTTGTGGAATTTTAGGATTTTTTAAAGAGCGATTAACTTTTTGTTTTTATCGCCGTTTTAGCCGAGGATCCCGTTTAGTTGCTTTAGGTATTTTGTTACCCGCTTTACGACGACTTTAAGATTAGTGATTGACTTTTTTATAGTTAGGTGAGGGCGTGAGGCTGGTTTTATAGTTAGAAGAAAGAAGAGAGTGAATGAAGAAGTGTTGTTATTGAATAAAACGTAAGGGGGAGAGGGGGACACTTCGTTTTTTATACTTTTTATTTAATAAAAACCTTTTTTGTTTACTCTTTTACTTTCTTTTTACTTTGTTTTTACTTTTAAATTTAATATAAGAAGTTTAGATTAGAAATTTTAGTTAATACGCGTATTATAATATTATAAGAAACGTTCGTTATTTACTAGACCGTTTATTATTTAGTTATTCTTTTTATTATTGTTACATTACTCCTTTTATTATTAATTTTTTTATCTTAACTTATTTATTAAAGTTTAGTTTTTTATTTTTAAATCGCCTTTACTTTTTATTTATTTGTTTTACTTTACGCCTTTTTACCCCCCGCTAACCGCTATATAAAGGACATGAACTTACGATTAAAAGTTTTATAAAAGTTAGAAATAAGGTAGAAAAGGAGAATCGAAGTAATATAAACGATAACACTTTTTATTTATGTTTTTTTTTTTTTTATATACCCTCTTCTCCTCCTTTTTTACTTTTTTATTTTTTTCACTACTTTTTACATTATTAAAACCCTTACTTCCTTAACGACTAAACTTAAAAACTACGAGCCCTAGATCCCGAATTTAACCGTAAGAAGCTATAGTTTATAGGGTGTTATCGACGGTAGTTTTTAGTCGGGCGTTGCGGAGCGGCGTGGCCGAAAAAGCCTAGCCGGAAAGGATGAGAACAGACCTACTAGCTACAAGGAGGTTCGACTTTTAAAAGGAGTTCCTGGACTTTTACTTTATAAAAAAGATCTTTAACCGCCCCCCGTTCTTAAACGTTTTTACGAAGGCTGTTATAAAAAGAATAAAGGAGGAGTACTTCTTAGGGTTTTTTAATTAGGAGACCTTTAATAAGAAAACAGGGTGTATAGGCTTTACTTACTTAGAATTTATTTATTACTTATTCGACTTTAAAGGGTGTATCTTTATACGTTAGTACCTTTTTAACGATATAATTATAGTAAGGACCCTATTAGCCTTATAAGGGTTAAAGGATATGGCCTAAACGCTTACTTTTATAATATTTTAAATCGGAACCTTAAGAGTTATTAGTTTTAAATAAGATAAAATAATATTAAAGAAAAAGTTTTTCGTTATTTTAGTTTTAAGTAAAAGTGGATTAAAGGAAGGCCTTAATTACTAGGTCTTAACTATCGTTAATAAAAAGTTTTTTTTTATTTATTAATTTAACTCTTTTTTTATATAAGATATTTAAGAAAAAAAGGAGGCGTTTACTAACTAGTTGTACGATTAAAAGCTTATTTTAACGGTTTTTAAATATAAAGACGTGGGAGTGGAAGCTTAGTTTAACGGTTAAGAGTACGGCCTTTTAGTTATAAAATATATAAAGTGTTTTTTTAAAGAACCGAGTATTAAAAATAACGTAAGGTTTTACGACTAGACTAAGTCCCGTTAATACGTTAACCTACTCCTTTATATAAGGATACCGATTACGACTTTAGTTAAGCTCGTGTAGGTTATGATGTACTAGGCCGGATAGATCCGTTTTAAACTTAAATATACGGATATGTCGCCTTTACGTTTTTTTATAACACCTCGTTCGTTTTAAAGATTTGAATAAGAATTTACGAAATAACTCCTTAATTGTTTTTTAACCTTTTTTATTAGGAACGAATAAGATATAGTTATTTACTAAGATAGTTAAAAAGGAGAGATAGTAAAGGATTAAAAGTTTAAAGTTAAAAAAGGAGGTAGGATTATTAATAATAAATTCGTTAAAGCTTTTAATACGTAAGTAAAAAGGGAGGCCGGGTCTTTTTTAAACGTACATTTTAACCCACCTTTAACGTATTATTTATATACGTAGTTCTATAAAGGACTTACGATCGTACCTTTTTAATACGAAAAGCTTATAAAGTTTAGGAAAAAGGAAGAAGAGGAAGAAGAGGAGGAGACGCCTTTATAAGGGTAGGAGGACGGTAACGACGTCGGTAACCTAACCGACTTTAGTAGGACCGAACTTAACTTCTCCCCCGCCACTAACAAAAATGCCGCGGCCCTACCTTTAAACGTACGTAAAGGCGCCGATAACGAGGTAAAAACCGGAGATAAGGCAGCCTCTAACCCCCCTAAGAGCGGCGAAAGCGCGGGACTCTAGATCGCGACCCCGAACAAGACTCCCCTACTTAACGCTTAGCCAGCTACGGAAAATACCGCGACGGCGGTAATAAACACGCGGGCCCTCCCCCTCTTTTTAAAGACGCCGTCTCCTTTAGTAAAGAAAAGGAGCCCGTCTACACGGAGTGGAGATTTAGATCTTAAGGCTACGCCGAAGAGGACGGCTCGGGCGGTTAAAGGCGAGACTACCCTAGTTAAAAAGTTAAAGTTGTAGTTTTTTATAAAGAAGCGGTATATAGATTCGAAGGTCGTTACTAATCTTATTACCGAAAAGTAAAAAAGGGAGAAGGAGTTACGTAGACTTAAGTTAAGGAGGCCGTTTTATAACCGTACCGACTCGCCCGACATACACTTAGAGCCGATATAAAAGGTTAGTTAAAGGGGTTAGACGGCTAAACTTATAATTAAGGATTCGGTAAAAAGTAAAGAGACTCAGGACCGTTTATAAAGTTATAGACTTTTAAATCGAAACTCTTTAAGGGGAGAATAAGTTAGGGTAAGACACGCGGGTAAGAGGCCGTTTATATAATTAGTTTTTTTTTTTCTCTCTCTTTTATTTTTTTATTTTTTATTTTAAAAGGAGTTCCGATTAAAAGTCCTACGCCTTACGCGTAAAGCGGAGAAAGGAGGTAGGGGACTACTAAAAGGAAATTACGTGTTAAGAGACCCTTTTTTTTTTTTTTTAAGAAAAGGAAGAGAAGGAAAAGAAAGAAGAAGAAAAAAAAGGGATAAGGAATAAAAAAAGAATAATAAGATTTCCACTTAGAAATTCGAAAGACAAGTAGAAAGTGAAACGTTAAAACGATAGAAGAGACGATGGACTTTAACAGATCCTCCTCCTTTTTCCCGCTTAATTAAAAAGAACTAAACAAATAACGTCTTAGGAACCTTGGATTAGAAGCCTTCCTCTATGTAATGACTTAGTTAAGTGTGTGTGTGTGTATGTATGTGTTGACCAGGTCGCTTAACCTATTTTAGTAGTTTTTTTTTAACTTTACCAAGCCTTTATCCTTTCCGTTTATTACTACGGCGGACTAACGGTTAATTAATTTATTTTTAAGTACTTTTTTTTTTATTAATAAAACGTAGGCCGACTAAGTTACTTTCGATATTACCTTTTAAAGTTTATTTTTAAGTAAGACGAGTAACGATAACCCGGCTTTTTTCGATAACCCTTTTCGTTAATAAACGCCGTTTACTTTTACTTTTATTTTATTACCGTTTAAGATTTTTACGTGTTTTAACGACGACGAGTTATTAAAACGTCGGGGTTCTTTTAAAGTAATTAATACTTTAGTGGTCTTCGTTAATTATATTAAAAGCTTTATAAATACTATATAATTTATTAACTTAATAAGTATTAAACGTTTTAAAAGTACTTTATTAAAACGGATATACTTTTTATTTATAAACACTATAAAGATTATATAGTTATTTACGGATTATAAAAATAAAAATATATTTTAAAGTATAAAAAAAAAAGAGTTAAAGTTAGTATAAAAGGAGGTATTTTAAAGTATAAATAAAAAGTATTTAAGGTTTACTTATACTTTAATATTTATTTTTAATAAATATTAAAACGAACGGTAACGTTATAAACTTTAAAAAACGTTTTTTAAGTTATTAAGTATTAATTATAACGACGAAATTAGTGTTTTAAAGATTAATAATAAAGAAAGATAAAATAACTTCGTTATAAAGTATAAGTTTATAAAGAATATTAACTAATTACGGAAGGTACTTTTAAATAACTAAAATATTTATAAGTAGGTTTTTTTTAATAAAGTAGTAACCGGGTCGACTATTATAAACTTTTATACCGTAGTAAACGCCGTGTTTACTACTAAAGTACGATAAAAGGTTAACACTTTTACTCTTTTAAGTAAAAAATGGAAGGCGGATACTAGTAATTTAAATATATACTTTAGTATATTAAAGAGTTTATAGTAAATAGTAAGTACTGACTTAAGGATTAACTATTATTAAGTTAAACGGTTTAGTTAAAAAGATCCGTTAACTAAAGTGGTTTTTATTATAAAGTTAGTTATATTAGTTTATATAATATTAAAAAAACCTAGTATTATAAATATTTTATTAATAGTTAAAGACTTTATAGTATAATTTACTTTTAATTTTAGGTTAAAATAAGTAATAACTATTTTAAAAATGTTAAAGGACGATTATAAAACCGTTGTTTAAAATAGTATTAATAGTAAAGAAGTAAAGCTCGAGTTAATTAAAAAGTAAATAAAATAAAATCTAAAATACTTATTTTTTAGTTTAAATTTAATACGAATTTAATAAATTATTATGTTTTTTTTAGATTTTTTAATAATTTATATAAATTTAAAAAAGAGAGAGAGAAAAAGGGAGGGAGGGAGAGAGGGGGGGGGGGGGGTAAAAAGTAACGGTTAACCGTCGATTTTTTAATAAGAGTGGTTTATATTAATTAAAAAATTACTCGATTAAGTAATTACGAAGGTTTTTAACTATTAAAAATTATTACGACTTTTATTTATATTTTTTTTTTTTTTTTACTTACTTACTTTTAACTACTTATAAAAAACCTTACTTTTTTACTTTAACCTTTTAAAAACACTAAAAGCTTTATATATTTACGTTATAGTCGTGCCGCCGTTAAAGTAAAATAATAATAACTCGCCGTGTTTTTTTTAAATCGTTTTTAATAGTTAAACGGGCGTGTTTTTTAGTTTTTTTTAATAGCTTAACTTTTTCCCGCTTTTCTTTTTTTAATAAGTCTTCCTCCTTTTTATTTTTATTTTTTATTTTTTAAAGTTTTATAAAATTAAATAAACTAGTAATAATAAAAACTAACTAAATTTAATCCTTAAGTAAGTACTCTATTATTATTTAAAGTACTTTATATTTCCTTTTTACTACTTTAAAAACCCTTTTAATTATTAACTATATTTAAGTATAACGGTAATTATATAACTCTTTTCGATTAAAATCCTTTTTTTACTTAAATAACTTTTAGTTTTAAAAGTAGTACTTAATATTAAAAAATAAAACGAAGTACTTAAACCAAAAAGTAAACTTTATATTTATAAAATAAAAGCGGTGTTTCGGTATATAAAAGCCTTTTACCGTAATAAATTATTATAGTTTAACGTCGTTTATTAAGCCTTTTACTTTAAATAATATAAAATAAAAAAGTATATTATAGTTAATTATAATAAAAACATTTTAATTAAGGTTCCTTTTTTTATTATAAAATAACCGTTAACTTTTTTTTATTATATATATAAATATATATATACCGTTAACGGTTTTAATATATCCGTTAAAATAGTTATATAATTTTAAAAATTTAATATAAGGATTAAACTACTTATTATTTAACATTTTAACGGTGTTTTAATATAATAAAATAAAAAAAGGTATTATACGTTTAATAATTTTAAAGATTATGTTTTAATTAACGTTAAACTTTATAACGATAAACTATTATATTAACTTATAGTTAATAATATTTAAAAATATATATACTTAATGTTTTACCGTAAAGTATATAAAATTTATAAGTCCCGTATTTCTTTAAAGTTATAAAATAAGCTTTAAAAAGTAACCCTTTTATATACGAACGTCGTTATAAAAAACACCGTTAAAAAACCAAAACCGTTATTATATATCCTTATAGTTTATATATCGTCCTTATTAAGTACGGTAAGGCTTTCTTCGTCGTCTTTTAACCGCTTATTTAATTTATTATTATATTAAATAATTTAAAATAATAAGGAGTTAATTAATAATAAGATCGGTTATTAAGTCGTAATAATCCTTTATTTTATTAACTTACGGCGATAACTTTAGTTAGTTACTAATAAAGTACTATTATATAAATAAAAGAAGGATTACGAACTTAAGGGCTTTCTACCAGTTAAGTTAAGTAGGTAAAACACGGTTAAAAGTCAACCAAAAGTCCTAAAAAAAGGGGATACTTACTAGTACGGCCGGTCCCTAGTTTTCCTTACGTGTACAAGAGGTACATAAATTTTTATATAAAAGTGGTGTTAAAAGAGGTATAGCCTGTGTGTCTTGGCAACCAAATCCTATTTTCCTAATACTAATCCTAATCCTCGAAAACTGAATCAGGGCCTTACACCGAGAGGACCCCACTCCTAGAAGACAGGCCCACCCCCACGTTGCCTTTTCCTTTTCCGACGCAATGGCGGGTTGCGCCTTCCCTCCACAGCCCCCGCTTTTCCGACATCACTAACACGGATCGGAAAAGGAAGAAGAGCCTCCGTTGGCCGTCTCCCGGGCCGTTGTCGTCTTTGCATCGCCGTTCCGGCACGTGTCTCTGCTTGGCCCTTTTGTGGAGAAGTGGAGAAGGTGGGAGGATAACCCCAAGGCGGCTTGCTCCTTTTGCCGGCGACATCGTAACTTCCCTTTCGAGAGGCTGAGATGCCGCTCTGCATATCCTTTTTGAAGAAAAACGGCATCGCTGCGCCCGTGTCTGTTCTCTCTCTGTGTGTGCGTGTGTGGGCCTGACGAGATAGTAGCCTCCGGTTCGGATCCGTGAGGCTCCGGCTTATTTGCTAAGCCTATGATTTGCAGGAAGCTTTGTTTCTTTTCCTCGTCCGGCATCTTCGGATCCATCATTTACACTCCGGATCCTTCTCCGACTCCCCGACTCCTCTTCTTTCCGGGGCAGACGCTTTCTTGGCTTTATTTCTTGTGCCCCGCCGGTGCTTTGATACAGCGTGCCATCGTCTTTTTTGGCATTGATAATTCACGTCAAGCAAACCATACAGACCACGAGCAGACTTGATATTCCTCCCTCCTCGTCCTCCTCCCCCTCCTACTCCTCGAGTCATAAGTCCTGAGCCACTATACAAGCCTAGCCGCACACCCTGCCGCCGCCTACCTTGTCTTTCGCGGATCCGATACGCTCGTCATGGCCACCATTGCCCCGGCTGTCTCGCCGCTGGTCCCGTTCTCCCTGAATGGGGGCGTGTCGGGCATCAAGCACCCGGCGGCCTCCGTCACGGTCCACCGCATCGACGCGTTGGGCAAAGACAGCAATGGCGTCGAAGGCCAAACGCCGCTGCCACCGCCATGCTTTGTCAACGACCTGCTCGTCCGCCGCGTGCGCGAGGGCCCCTATGCGCCCTTTTTTGCCTACCCGGCCACGCTCCGCGGCAAAGAGGACTACGTGTACCACACAGTCGGTGACATTGATCGCTATGCCAACGCCGCGGCCCGACTCTACCTGAACACCGGGCTGATTCCAGAGGTACTACGACCTTCTGTTTCTTTCCCTTTTGCCATTCTGCCCTCCACACTAACAGAAACCACCATGTGTAGCACCCGAGTCTGGACAAGGCCGAGGTAGTCGCCATCTTGGCACCCTCCAACGTAGACTACGTTGTGTCGACATTTGCTCTCTCGCGGCTGGGGTTTGCCGTCCTGCTCCTGTCGAACCGCCTGGCCACGGACGCGATCGTCGACTTGTTGCAGAAGACAGAGTGCACCAAGCTGATTGCATCGCCAAACTACGCAGCGGCGGCAGCGGCAGCTCAGCAGGCTGCCAACGGGTACGGCCACCCTGTCGCCCAAGGAACGAAGCCCCCGTCTGTGTCTGTATTCGACCTTGCCGAGTTTGCACAGTACGCCGTCGGCCAGGCCGCCGCAGCAGCGGCAGACGGCAGTCACAGCAGCGATGACGTCGAGCCTGCTTGGCCGCCGGCCGCCGCTTCCGCCTCCTCCCTCTCCCTCTCGTCGTCGCCGTCCAAGCGCATTGCCTTTATCATCCACTCATCCGGGTCGACAGGCCTGCCCAAGCCCATATTCCAGACGCACGAGGCCTGTCTGGCCAACTACATGGGCGGCATCCCCTACCGCGCCTTCATCACGCTGCCGCTGTTCCACAACCACGGCCTCTCGACGCTGTTCCGCGCGCTGTGCGCCGGCAAGGCCGCCGCCTTGTACAACGCCAACCTGCCGCTCGCGGGCAGCACCCTGGTCGCGTCGATGCGTGCCGTCGCACCCGAGAGCCTGCACTGCGTGCCCTACGCGCTCAAGCTCATGGCCGAGGACCCGCGCGGTATCGAGACCCTGCGCCAGCTTAAGCTCGTGCTGTACGGCGGCAGCAGCTGCCCAGACGAGCTGGGGGACCGGCTGGTTGCCGCCGGGGTCTACCTCGCCGGCCACTATGGCGCGTACGTCCCGCCTTTTTCTCTTCTTTTCTTCTGTTTCCATCCCTCCTTCCGCCCCCCATCCGATATTGCCTTTGTTGGAGTGGCAGCCACGTGAGTGGGCAAACGAGTACCCCATGCTGACCTGCTGTGTGTAGGACCGAAATGGGCCAGCTGATGACTTCGTTCCGCGACCCTGCCAAAGACAAGGCATGGGCCTACATGCGGCCCGTTCCAGCGGCCAAGTCGTTTTTGCGCATGGTCCTGCGCAGCGGCCAGGCTGGGGCCGCCGACGCCACCTACGAGTGCATCGTCCTCGACGGCCTGCCGTCCAAGGTCGTGTCCAACGCCGACGACCCGCCCAACTCGTTCTACACGCGCGACCTGTTCGCGCCGCACCCGACGCTCCCCGACGCCTGGAAGTACCTGGGGCGCATCGACGACCGTGTGACGCTCGTCAACGGCGAGAAGGTCCTGCCCGTCCCCTACGAGCACCAGATCCGCCAGCACGACCTGGTGCGCGAGTGCGTCGTCTTTGGCATCGGCCGCGCCGTCCCGGGGCTCCTGATCATCCCCAGTGACAAGGCGGTCGCTGCGGCGCTGTCGAAAACCGCCATCGTCGACGCGCTGCTGCCCTCGATCGAGGCGACGAACGCGCACACGGAGGCGTTTGGGCGCATCTCGCGCGAGATGGTGGCCGTGCTCGACGCGGCCGTCGAGTACCCGCGCACGGACAAGGGCACCGTCATCCGCGCGGCGTTCTACCAGCGGTTTGCCAGAGAAATCGACACGGTGTACGCCCACTTCGAGGCAGAGACTGAGTCGGGCGCGTTGGGTTCCTCCGGCTCGGGGGCCAAGGCTCGCGTGGCGCTCGGCGAAGCCGAGCTGGAAGCCTACCTCCTCGACGTCTTTGCCAACAAGCTGGGCGTCCCGGGCCTGCAGGCGGAGACGGACCTGTTCGAGGCCGGCGTGGACAGTCTGCAGGCCATCACGGTTCGCGCGCAGATCCTGCGGGAGATCGAACTGGGCGGCCGCAAGCCGGCACAAAATGTTGTGTTTGAGTTTCCCAGCATCCGCCAGCTGGCGCAGCACCTGGTGGCCCTCCGCACCCAGGACGAGCTCGCCGTGGGGGGCAGCAGCAGCAGAGCCAGCAACACCGCAGACGAAGTCCAGGTGATGAAGGACCTCATTGCCAAGTACAGCGACTTTTCCTCCTTTGCCGCCACCGCCACAGCCACCGCCAGCGGCACCACCACTGCTTCCCCTCCGGTTCACCGCCTTCGTCGCCCAGAGACCGTCTTGCTGACGGGCGCAACGGGCTCGCTGGGTGCGCACATCCTCCACCAGCTCGTGCGCGAAGGCCAGCAGAACATTGCGCGCGTCTACTGCCTCGTGCGCGCATCCTCGCCTGAGGCCGCCCAAGACCGCGTGCAGGCAACTCTCGCCGCCAAGGGCCTGCCACCGCTGCCCTCTGACGCGCAGGGCATTAACGACGGACGCGTCATCTGTGTGCCGGCCGACCTCAGCCAGCCGACCCTGGGCTTGGCAGAGGACGTCCTGGCGGAGCTGAGGCAGCACCTGACCACGGTGGTGCACGCCGCGTGGGCTGTCAACTTCAACCTGGGCGTGCGCAGCTTCGAGGCGCACCACATCCGGGGCACGCACAACTTGCTAAACGCTTGCCTGCAGTCCCGGGGCAGCGGCAGCAACACGTGCGACCATCCCGCGCGGCTCTTCTTCTGCTCCTCCATCTCGGCCGGCGCCGGCACGCCCATCCCGGGCACCGTGGCCGAGTCGTACATTGCAGACCTCGCGCACGCCCAGGCCATGGGGTATGCGCGGTCCAAGGTGGTGACCGAGCACATTCTCCGCGCAGCGGCGGCGCAAACGGGCATGACTGCACGGGTGCTGCGGCTCGGCCAGATCGTCGGCGACACCACAAAGGGCATCTGGAACACGACCGAGGCGATCCCGCTCATTTTCCAGAGCGCGCTGACCACCGGCACGCTCCCCGCCCTGGATGAGGTGAGTGTCCACTAACCCCCCCCCCCCCTTTCTTTGAATTTTTGTTTTGACTCGAGCTGACATCGTTTTCGGCACCAGACCCCCTCTTGGATGCCCGTGGACACCATGGCCCGAGCCGTCCTCGAGCTTGCTCGGCTCGTGGGGCAAAGGGACGATGACGCAGTCGACACCGCCGGCGCCGCCGACGCCCTTGTCTACCAAGTGCAGAATCACCGAGTCTTCCGCTGGACCGACGACTTGTTGCCGGCCCTGCGCGCAGCCGGCATGGACTTTGCGACAGTGCCGCAGCGCGAGTGGGTGCGCAGGCTGCGGGCTTCGGACCCGGACCCGCGGCGCAACCCGACGATCAAGCTGCTCGATTTCTTCACGGAGAAGTACGACAACGATCGGCCGGGGCGCGCCGGCCTTGTGTTCGAGACGCACCGCACCGAGGCCGCGAGCCCGGCGATGCGGGACGGCTTCGACGTTATCGGCAGCGGGCTCGTTGCTAAGATGGTGGCATGGTGGCGGACACAGTGGCAGGGGTGATGCTTTTTAGGTGCAGAGAACGAGAGGCCAAAGGCTGCCATAGAGCAAGATACATAGAGAGACTGGATACAGGCCACAGGGGCGGGGGATTGCTTTGAAGAACAGGACGATGGCGAGACAAAGAACGTTGCCGTGAATACCGTGCTAGGCAGTGCAAGTAGCACTGTATACACGCCGTTGGCAGACACAACCCGACGTTTCCTCGTACCCCCTCCACTCCCCAAAGCCAAGACCCGAAACACACAGAAGCTTGACGTGTGTGCAGGCTGTCCGTCTGCGTCGCCTGCAGTACTGTGTTTCATGTTTGTGTTCTGTTGCAAACATGCATGACCTCATCGGGAATTGAATGCGTTCTCCGTACCGTGCGAAACAAGTTCCTTCCCGTGGTGCCTTGTCCCTCCGGCGCCTTCTCCGCCCTGCTTTTCTGAGTCCCAGCCCCGCGCAGCCCAAACGGCCGAGCAGCCCCACCCCAGCCAGAACGACGTTTTACAGGGGGTGGCCCCCTTACAGAGTGGCTTCCCCGCCATCTCCTTTTCGCGCCTTCCTCCTGTCTACACCTGTCTACATGCGTCGTAGTGCCTTGTCAGGATTGTTGAGCTGGCCCGGCTGGCCCCACTATCGCCAACCGGCTGGTGTGAGGCCCCAGACAGAAGCGCAGCTAGCCACTCACCGCCAGAACACAACGCAGAGGACACCGCCGCCAGCCGCAACGCAGGAGGCGAAGCTACCCAACGTCCGTTTCTTCTGATTTTTCTGGTTTTTCTGGTTTTTTCTGATTTTTCTAGTTTTTCTCGCGCGCCCTGAATGTGTGGCCGGCCAGAACGCGGTCCAGCATGTTGAGCCCAGCTCTCTCTGGCAGCCAGCGGCAAGAAGCTATCTTACAAACACGTAAGACCATTATTTACTCCGTAGCCTCTCCCGAACCGCCCCTGCCACGCCCGTCGTCCTCTTTGTGCGCCTGGCCACGCGACATCCAGATCCCAACACACCAGCCGCTCCCAGCCATTCGTCTAGGGAGGCTGCCGGGGAGCCCCTTCAGGGGCAGCCGTAGAACGCGAACGGAAAAAAAGAAAGAAAGAAATGCAGAAACGCCGGCACGCAGAAACAAAGGGAAAGACACGCAGGGAGGGCCTCGAGGACACACCCGAAAGACGCGGGTGCCGCATCCGCCACGAAAACCGCCTGTAACCCACTAAGCAGCCTAGCCCAACAAGGCGGCGGGTGACCCCCCCCCCCCCGCCAACAAGCTCTGTAGTTTCAGTTCCACGGCTCACACTCTCCCCCTCCCTTCCAGCAGCAGCATCGCAGCCGGCTTCCTTCCCTCCTCGCCCCGAGTCACGAACTCCACCTTCCCAAGCCATCTCCCTCCCAAACCACGAAAAACGCAGAGGCCGGCCAGAAGAAGAAGGAGCCAGGCGAGAAGTGAAAAGGAAAATCCACAAAATCACAAAGCACAAAATCACAAAATAAACAGAGCAGAGTCCTGGCCAGGAAGGCACGCCCCGGCCCAGCCAACCCCCCTCTTTCCTCGCCAAACAGAGCAGGCCAAATATTCTTCCTCCTCCGAAATTGACTTGCTTCCCACCTCCACACCCCCCCCCCCCCCCCGGCTCTGTTACCTCAGCACTTCGCATCTCTTCCATCGGTTTTTTTCTTCTTCCCCCCCCCCCCCGGCCCCGCCAGTCTCAAAGTTGAGACTTTTTTTCTTTTCTTTCCTCTGGCTGTCAGTTCTCGCGGCGCCCTCGACTTTGCTTTGTTAGTCTCCTCGCTTCACTGGACGACGGACCCCTCCCCGAAGACAACGGACCCCGACCAGGTGCGGTATTGCATCATCGCCAGATCGACCGCCGTCGCGAACATCGACTTGCCGAGCGCCGGCATCCCATCGGCCGAGCAGCTTCCTGCCGCACGACACCGGACAACGTCAGCGGACGCTGGAAGCACACCCGTGACCGACTGCAACTGCATCTGCGCCGACGGCGGCATCGGCGGCTTGTCTCGTGTCCGTTGCCCGTCGTTCCTCGCCGTCCCAGTTTCCGCGATACACACCGCTTGAACACTGGCCGCATCGTTGCCACCCCTCTCACCCTCTCGCCGGCCTCCGGCCTCACGCCAACACCTCTTAACTCCGTCGGCCGATCCCCGGCCATCCCTTGCCGCCAAGTATAACAGAGACAGCCCCCCCTTTCCTCCCCCGTCCTTGCCATCACTACCACCCCCCCCCCCCCCCCCCCCCATCATCCTGACAGCTTCTTTCCTCTCCGCCCTCCGCCTCCACTTTTCGGGCTTCATTCTACAAGATGCCTTGCTTCAAGGGCATCGCGGTCAGCATCCATGCCAATGGGGCGCCGCTTCCCGAGCACGGCATCCAGAAGCAGTCGCGAGTGTCCCGCATCAACAGCTACATCCCCGTGCCGCAGCCCCAGCTGTCCGCCGACTCAGGCAAGCCAGAGCCCGCCAAGTTTGCCATCTCAATCACCCTGCTCACACCCGGCCTTGCCATCCCATATTCGACACCCAAGGCGACCGATGCAAACCCCTATCCTAAAGCCCACGTGGTCGGCGAGCTGCCATCGTCCGGGCCCGACGGCAAGTTCACCGGCATTGTCGCCCCGTACATCCCCATGACCAATTCCGAGAATGAGACCATTGCAGCCTACATCTACTTTGATGGCCGGTCCAAAGAGGAGGTTGCTACACTGCTGCGTCCTGGAGAAGAAACCTGGGTCAACAGCCGCTGGGTGCAGGTACCCAACGCCGAGGGCGGTGGGCTGGCCGAGCGCGAGTTCCTCTTCCGCGAGGTTGGCTTGGAGCGCTGGCTGAACGGCCTGGATCTCGAGGGCCACGACGCCGCCGCCAAGCTGGAGAAGAGACGGCAGCGGTTCGAGAAGCGCCGCAGACGGCAAGAGCAGCAGCAGAAGCAGCAGCAGCAGCAGCCAAATGGTTCCGGGACGGCCGCAAACATCCACCGCAGAAAGAGCAGCGCGAGCCGAGACACTCTGAGGTACGGCGGTGCCGACGCACCCGCACCCGTCGAGGCCGTGGATGACGACTCCCTGTCTGACGACTCTCTGTCCGATGACGACGAGGTCCCCGAGGCCGCCGGCCAGATCAAAGTGGCTATGTTCCGCGTTTTGGCTTCCGGTGAAATCAAAAAGGGCGAGTATTCACCCCAGTTTGACGCCCACGACGACGACGACGCCGAGGGCAATGGCGGCGGCGGCGGCGGCGTCGACGCAGACGTCGAGCACACAACAAGCTTTGCCAAGCCGAAAACACTCGACCCCAAGACCATCTCGACACAGACCGTAACCGGCATTGACGGCCCAGAAAAGCCATACGCTACGTTTACGTTTTTCTATCGGGGCGAGAGTATGTCTTTCTCTTTTCCTCTCTGTTTCCCCCCTGTTTCTCCCTGTTTCTTGTTATCTTACTGCAATGAAGCTGACGGCAGATGTAGGACAACTCCAGAAGATGGGCATCATTCCCTCGGCCAAGGCTGCACAGCAGACACCAAACGATGCGAAGCGCCGGTCAGCCCAGCTCGATTTCTCCAACATCGGGCCGCTCAAGACGGCCGGCACAGTAGGATTCTCGACCTTCCGGGATCAAGAGTCAGATCCAGCACGCCAAAAGAAAGGGCTGCACAAAAGAAACGGCAGTGTTGCCGCGGCCAACGTGATGGACGAAGACAGCGACGACGAAGAGGATGATCAAGTCAAGATACTAGGCAAGCTTGAGGAGGCCGACGATAAGGACGTCAAGGCGAGTGCCAGGCTGGCCCCCGAAGATGCCCAGTTCTCGGGCGAGCTTGCAGACGGTGTCAATCGGATTCGCGTACGTCCCCTCCCCCCCTTTTTTTGTTCATTGTCTTTCCCCCACATCCTAGACATGGCACACCTTTTTTCGAGCTGCAGCTCGTACTGTTTGGTGTTTTTGCTGATGAACAACCCCGCCTTCTGTACAGCTAAAGCGGCAGCACTCAATTGACCCCGACAGCGCAGGGGCATCGTCGAACGCCTTCCGCAAGTCACCCAGCGCCGGGCCGCATGGAGGCGACCTGACACCAACTGACACCAGCGGGGCTACACCGGGAGCATCGGGTCTTGGATCGGCGATCACACCTACGCCATCGGGCGCCGCCTCCTCGGCCGATGCCTCGGTGCTAGGAACATCGGCGTCTGGGTCCATCTTTGGCAAGAGCTTCCCCGACGATTCCGTCATCGGCAGCCCGCTGAAGAGGCATCGGGCGAGCGTGGTGGAAGGCCCCGACGGCGACCCGAGGACGATCCTAAGCACGGGCGGTTTTCCACCGGCACTGGGCGACATTCTCGCAAAAGCAGAGGCTGCGCAGAAACAAAAGCAACTGCCGGCCACCGCTGCGCCGATAGCGGCAGCTGGCGTCAAGGAAGAGGAGGACGAGGAGCTGTAGTATCTGGCAAGCTCTTTCTACCCCAACAAGGCGCCGGGTACTCGGTTGCCGACATGGCGCGGCTATGCTCCGGCCAACTAGCCGCTGCTGACAAGACACGGGCCTTGACCGAAGTGGCATCACTTTTCTTTTCTTTTACGTTGTGGTTGGTTCTGTTCTTTTGGTTCTCCTTCTCATTTCTGTCACGCCAGGCCATTGACGTCTCTGTTGGTTCGCTTGTCTCTCTTATCTGTCTGTTCCTTTCCCCATCCCCTTGGGCACAGGGACGTCGACAACGACCTATGATCATTCTGACGCTCCCCGGTGGTTTCTGCTTTTGTTTATATCCTGTTTTTTTCTCTTACTTTTTCTTCTTCTTCCTCATCTCCTTTTCTTTCTCTTTCCCGCCTCGGCGGCCAAACCAGGATACGGCAACGATTTGTCTTTTGGTTCCCTCAGAGGGTCGAGGGCCGAGGCGGGTGTTGGGGTTGGCTTATTGGTGGGGTTTTGCTGTCCATTTTGTCCACACTCTCTGCCACTCACTTCTTTCTTTTCTTTCCACAACTACTTTCATTGTTTATGATTTTTTCCTGTCTAGCCTCTTCTTTCGCCAGCAGGATTTTGCTTATACAAACGACGACCATGATGACGAATGGCAACCCAAAAACAACCCCCAAAAAAAACAGGATTACAACCTCCATCTGCCATGAACCTCTTTCCATTTCTTCTTCTCTTTCTAGAGTGTGCCGATTTTGTGGTTTGCTTCATGTTCTCCCCAACTCACGCTCCCCTCCAATGTCTTGTCGTCTTTGCTCCAAGGAGCCGCCCTCTACCAAAAGCCACCACCGCCTCGAAGCCTCGTTGCCAGGCACAGCACTCTCAAACAGACTAGGAAGGAGACGGTAGATGGCATAGGACAGAGGGGGGGGAGGAAGAAGGAGAGAAAGAGAGAGATAGACAGGGGAGAATAGACATAGCATTGGGGAAATGGCCCGGATTCATCTGATGGTCGCCCCAGGCGGGCCCGTACATAATTACATATAAAATGACACGCTCTGCGGTATGACCCTTTGTTTTGTGACTACAACGCAGCACGCTGCTGGTAGTGTTGTTTCGAGGGGGGGAGGGAGAGAGACAGAGGCAGAGGATGCCCATACTCCCCTTTGCTCATGCCCCTGTCCCCTGTCGCGCCGCCGTTTGCTCGTTGATGCGCTCCACACAGACAACCTCGGCCGCGGGGCAGACGCGGCGGGCCCTGTTGCTGTCGTCGTCGTCGTCATCCGCATCGCTATTGCTGTTTCTGTCAGCCTCCTCCCGCCACTGGGCGCTGCTTCCCCGTGGCCTTTCTTCTCGCCTCTGCCGTCCTCCTCCTCTCGCCTCGTCGATGGCTGTCTCGACAGCCGCACACCACGCCACGTCGGCCGGCCGGCCCCGGCCATTGCTAATGTCCCTCTGCAGCAGCCAAAGGAGCTCAATCTCGAGCTGCCTCAGCGCCGCGAGTTGGACGAGGCCGCGGACGAGGGCGCTGGCGGCGACAGCGGCGGGATGGTAGTCGTAAAAGTCCATCTGCCCGCCACCTCCCTCGCTGCTCCACACTGGATCTGCCACAATGACGAGCTGGAGGCGCATCGTGTGCAGGCCCTGGGAGAGTCCGGCGCAAAGCGCGAGCCATTTGGGGCGGTCCAGAGCGGCCGACCCGGCAGGCCCGGTAGGCCCGTCCTGACCGTCCTGGCCGTCCTGTAGGGCAAAGTAGTGCTTCGGGCAGGCGGCACCGTGGCGCCGCCCGGTCCAGCCCATGTCGGCAGGGTTGATGTCCAGCTCGAGACGCACGTGTCGCAGGCTGTCGCGCTGCCACGGCTGCAGCAGCCCCCCAGGGTTGCTCCCGAGCACCACAAAGGCATGTGCCGTCGCCAGCGCCGAGCAAAAGACCCGCACAAAGACAAACTCGCTGGTCGTGAACGCAGTCGTGCGCGCCTCGTGGTACACTTGGCGGCACGTCGACAGCAAGCTCACCGGCAGCGCCTGTCCGACAGGGCGGTACGCGGAGAGAAGACCGCGACGAGGATGACGGAGACGACCGGGACGACAACGACAGTGCGACCCCCGGTCGTTGCCATCGCTGCTGCTGCTGTTTCTTCTTCCCATCCCTGCCTGCTCCCCCTCATCACCGGTGCAGTAGCCGTCGCTGTCGCCGTCGCCATCGCCGTCGCCCGCCACACCCATCTCCTCCACCGTGACCCTCTGGAAATACAACGCGGTCTGGTGGACGCTCCCGCCAAACAAGCCCATGGTCACGGGCAGCGCACCAAACCAGTGCCTGGCCACGTAGCGCGTCAACGAGCCGGGCGGCGTGGACGTCCGTCGGTCACGGTCGGTGATGCCGAGTACGAGGACGCACTCGTAGATCTGGAGGCGGATTTCGAGCGGGAGACGCAAAAAGGGGAACGACGGCACGTCTGCGGGCGAGGCCGACGACGGGCCCGCCTGGACCAGTGCGGCTTGTCTGCTTGCAGGCGACAGAGATGAGCGAGACGGTGCCCCGGCCTGCTGCCAGTCTTGTCCGGCCGTGTGCATGTGCGCGGGCTTGTGCGTGGGTGTGGACAGCGTTGTCGTCATTGCCGATCCGTGCTCTCTTCTTGCCACTGCGCTGGCCCTGCCTCCGCCGGGGGACTTATACGGCACCGGGGCCGGGACGGCGCTTTTCGCGTCGCCATATGGCGGTTGGGCGGCGGCGGCAAACAAGGCACTCATGGTGATGATGATGGGGCTTTCTTTGTCTTCTTTCTTTCTTGGTACTGGCGCATCCGTGAGAGGAAGTTCAACGGAGCCCAGCGACCATCGAGACAGGAAGGGTAAAAGAAAAAAGAAAGAGCCAAGTTACTCTCACGGCCACATTCTCTCTCTCCCCCTTTCCTTTGACTCATGTTCTCCTTTCTAGCAGAGGCAAAAGAAAGAGAAAAGAAGAAGAACCCAGCCAGCTCAGCCAACGAGACTGGGCGTCTGACATATTCTTGATGTTTCTTGATGGCGGAGCTTGTCTTTGCAGTCATCTGCCCCCTTCCCCACCCCATAGTATCTGGTTGCTGACCTGACTGACATCTTCCAAGTACTCAACCCGGTTCGGGAATGCCCAGCGTCATTCCTGCTGTGTGATTGGGAGAGGGTCGTTGGATCGTCGGTTGGTTGGTCTGACTGCTAATCATGTCCGCCCAGACCTTTATTCCAAATAGGAGTTGTGGTAGAACAAATAAAAAGGAAGCGAGCAATAAGACCGGGGGGGGCGCGAGAGCAACAACGCCCTGCTTTGGCTCTAGTTTTTTCTCCTGTATCTGACATGCATAGGCGGCGTTGCATGCTTTGCTGACGTCCTGCATGGCCTCCATCAGACAACCAATCCCTGCCCCATTCTATCTAGCTCCTGCTACTCCTTTTCTGATGTTGCGCTGCTTTGCTTCTGGGAAAGGCAAGCTGGACTTCCTCGGCCGTCCGCGACGTATCCTTTGCCATGATCATCTGCGCCGCTGCCTTTGCAGAGCACTGCACAGAGTTGCATTGGGCCATCACTTGTTTACTTTCTCCGATGATGGAAAGTCGCCTCGCTTTGCGGGCATTCGCGTCCCATGGAAGCTCCCAGTAGCACGCCCTCCTATAGTACTCATACAATGCCAACCCTGCCAACGCCAGTGAAAATCAGAACCCGACCGGATCCCATCCCGCATGTATCCTATCATCCCGATCCTATCATCCCGCGTCGTTCCCTGCATCTCTCCAAGAGTCTCCGACCGTCCCCATGCACCCCCTTGGTTTCCCCTTCACATCCGCCTCTGGGCCGCCGCTGCGGCTGCTGCTCTGTGGGACTCTATCTCGACGTACCGCGGCAGCTCAGTGTCGCCCCGTGCGGCTAGCCACAGGAGCAGTTCCGGCTCGGCTGCCGGACCGGCAGGTCGTGGCTTTGGGGGCTGAGGCGCCTTCTGCTGCTGCTGCTGCTGTTGCCGCTGCTGCTGCTGTCCGAACCCGCCGTCCAGCATGATCACGTCGTCGTCCTCGCCTTGCTGTGCCTTGCCCGTCCCTCCCACTCCGCCGCCCTCAATGCCATCTTCGTTTTCCTCGTCGTCTTCGTCGTCTTCGTCGTCTTCCTCGTCGTCGTCGTCGTCGTCATCCTCTTCGAGCGACCGTCGTAGTCCCGTACGCACATTCTCGATGCCCATTTCCCGCTCCTGCTTCGTGTACATGTCCGCTGCCTCCTCGCGGATAAAGGTGCCAATGCGGTCAATACACCACGCGCGCGCGTCGTACCAGATGTTGCCCAGCCCGAACGGCTCGCGGAGGCCGTCAAAGTTTTCATCGTCTTCATCGTCCACGTCTTCGTCATCATCGTCCTCGTCCTCATCTTCCTCGTCCTCATCCTCATCATCATCGTCGACGCCGCCGCCGCCCAGCCGTCGCCTCCCGGCGCCCCCTGCCAGCGACTCGGAAAAGCTCGCCTTCCCAATGCCCCGCGCGGCCGCCGTCTCACGTGCGCGCTCAGCCATCTGCTCGACATCTGGCTCGAGTTTTTTCCGCAGCAGCGACGTCAGGATCTGCTCTTCGGTGCGGCCGGGAAACATGGGGTCGGGGTGCACCACGATGCGCCGGAAGAGCTCAGCGTGCTGGCTCATGACCTCGTTGAGCGACGCCATGTTCTGCTGAAGAACAAACGCAGAGGCCTGTATGGATTCACTTTGGGGGGGGCTCAAGTTAGCTTCCTCTTCTCCTTCTTGCTTCTCCCGTCTCTTCCTTCTTTCTGCCCCTCCTCTTGTCTCGCCCCGTCCCTCCCTCCCCCCCCTTCACAAGGCAGCACTTACGGCGTCGGCAGCAGGTTGCTCATCATCACGTCACCCTTGAGGCGCTGGATGCTGTTTGTCAGCTGGTAGAGGCGCGCGCGCACCGTGTCGATTGCCTTAAGGTCCTCCTGCGTGAGCCCGAGGGCCGTGTCGTCGGGCGCCATTGGGGGCGCCATCGGCAGGGGAGGCCGTCCGCAGTCCTTCTGTGGGGTGAGAATTCGTAGTGTGCCGTGCTTTTCGAGCAGCTGGTGGCCGAGATCGCTGAAATGGGAAATGACGAGGGAGCTGACGAGGAAGGAAGCTGTTCAGCCAGATGAAGACGGGCGGGGGAAGGTGCGAAGCTACCTTGTGGACTGCACAAGGAAAATGTGGGTATCGACAGAATCCCGTTAACAAGCGACCCACAATTTATTTATCACGGACACCAAGGCTGATGACGCTGTGAAACCAGTCTCTGCCATTTTCACCTGCTTCTCTTTTGCATTCACATATTATTTAGGCAAGTTCTCTTTTTCAAATACTGATACATCAAGTCAAAGCATCGTATCTCATTATGCCGGACAAGTGAAGAATTTGTGGAAAATCCTGGCAAGCCATATGCCATCCAACGAAGAAAAGAGGAGGCAACAAACAAACAAAGAAAAAAACAACGCACTCCTCGCTATTTCCCAAATGATCCCCTATTCATCCTTCCTCCCTACTTTTCTTTATTCGTGGTGGCCCTCCCTTCTTCCCCATTACCAACCCACCTGCGCATCGTTTCCCTAGTGGTTGACCGGAGGGTACCGCGCCATGCGCTCTAGGTCGTCTAGGTGCATGTGCGAGCGGATGTACTTTTCGCGGCCGTCGTCGACCGGGTCGTGGTCCCAGCTCGTAAATTTACCAATCCGGAGTGCCGGCCACACCAGCAGACGCTGCCGCTGCGACAAGCGCACGGCCTTGGTGATGCCGTCAAAGTCCCAGCGCGCAGCCGCCTCCGCCTCGAATGCCGCGAGCACATCGCTCACGGCCCGGTCGTCTGCGGAGAGCGTAAGCGGTGCGCCAGTGGATTCTGGCCCTGCCGCAGACGCAGACAACAACTCGGCCTTCTTCTGCAGCGCCTTGGCCAGGTCGACGACCTCGTCCGGGTCCGTCTGCAGATTGAACAGCTGCACGCCATCGGTCGGGCACGTCACGAACTTCCACGGCCCGCGGCGGATCATCATCAGCGGGCTGATGGTGCCCTCGCCCGTGTACTCGGCAATAACGGTGTCGGGTCCACCGGACCGGCCTTCGAGGTGCGGCAGCAGCGACTTGCCGTCCATGGGCAGGTCCGGATGCACGGTAGCACCGACGAGGTCGCACATGGTCGGCAGGATGTCGAGCGTGGACACGTTCTGGGACACGCGGTGCGGCACAATGGCACCGCCGTCGGGCCCACCGGTCGGGTGGTGGATCAAAAAGGGTACGCGCACCGACGACTCAAAGTACGACATCTTGTACCAGAGGCCACGCTCGCCGAGCATGTCGCCGTGGTCGCCGCTGAAAATGACAATGGTGTTGTCCTCCAGGTCGCAGTCCTTGAGGATGCCCAGCAGGCGGCCGAGGCAGTCATCGACGTAGCTGACGGCGCCATAGTAGGCGCGCTTGGCGCGCTTGATCTGCTCGTCTGTAAAGTCCTTGTCCCACAGGTCGCACACCTTCAGCAGACGCTTGCTGTGCGGGTCCTGCTCCTCTTTGGGAATGTTGATCTTGGGCAGGTCGATGTCGACACCCTCGTACATGTCCCAGAACTTGCGGTGTATGGTGTACGGATCGTGAGGGTGTGTCAGAGAGACCTAGCCATATTTGTTAGCGTAAAAGAACCAGAGAAGAGAGTGGTAAAAGTAGAGTGGCACGGAGAGACGAGAGGTCGGGCAATGCTACGGTGCACAGCCCCCCCCCCCAAAAAAACTAAAGACGAATGGCAACAAATTTTGTAGCACGATCGATGAGTATGCATAGAGTACGAAAGGCAACGTGAGAAGTGTGGGGGGATCAGGGGGGGGGGGGGGGGGGGGGGTACAGGTCGGCGTGGTGTGGTGGCATGCTGCCGAGTTGGTTGGTACAGGTGTGCTGTTGGGGTGCCAAAGTTAACAAAAAAGCGAGCAGTCCATCTACACTCCAAGAGAGCCGTGGGTAGGAGGGCTCCGGTTTCTTACTGGACAGATAACCGGCGCCCGCCCATCAACATCTTGTAGAGGTAGAGTGTGCATTAGGAACCGAGAGTGAGACTACTCCTAGTTGGGCATGATCGCGTGTTCGGGGAAGGGCGGAACCTGCCTGGTTGCCTGGTCCATGGCACCCGTTCCTGGATTGCTTGCCTTAGGTGCCGATGATGCCTTGTCCAAGGGCATGTTTTAAAAGTGAAGACAAGGGAAGGGGGGTGAGGGGGAGGGGCAGCGGTGCTAAACAGAAGAGCGCAAATAATGCTTATTCATTTCGCAAAAAAACCAAACAGGAGCGCTGCTTACCGTGAGGCAGAATGGCCGGCGGGTCTCCGGGTCGGACCGAACATAGTCGTACAGGTACTGCTCTGACCGGTACATGACCTCGTTGTCATAGTCCAGCTGGTTGCTGCGCACGCACACGCCCGCCTCCTCCACGGAGCTGGCATTGTGGTACCACTCGAGCCGCGTCTCCGGCTTGTCCCAGTTGACCACCCAGCCAAAGTCGCCCGGGTAGATGTCGCTGGTCAAGCGCGTTTCGTAGCCGTGCAGCTGGTCGCCCACAAAGTGCATCTTGCCGGCAAGTACGGTGTGGTAGTTTTGCATACGCAGGTAGTGCGCGTATGTCGGAATGTCGCTGCCGATCTGGGACGCATTGTCGTAAGCGCCGATGCTCATGGGCAGCCGGCCCGTGATCATGCTCATGCGCGACGGCGCACACAGCGGTGACGGGCAGTAGGCCGAGTCGAACTGCACCGACTTGGCCGCGAGCGCGTCCAGGTTGGGCGTGATGATCTGCGAGTCGGGGTTGTACATCTTGAGCTGCGGCGCGGCTAGCTGGTCGGCCATCACGTAGAGGATGTTGGGCTGCTTCTTGGCCGCCCTGGGCAAGGTCGGCCGCACGCCGTTCGCAGCGCCAGCAGCAGCGGTGGCCGGACCATGGCCGATGGCCGGCGAAGCGGGAAGCGAGTTCAGATCCGGTGCCATGTTGAAGGTTCGAGAGGTCCCCGTGGCGGTGCAGTTGCGTGGAGATGTTGAAAGAGAAGAAGAATGAGGGATTCCTCGCCGCCCCCTGAGCTGTTTTTTTTTTTTGGCAGTAAGTAGTAGACGCAGGTGCGTTCCCGTCTTTTTCGTTTGTCTACGAGAAGTGACAAATAAAGATGGAAAGGAAGCAGCTGTCACGAAGACAGTAAGAAAATATTGCTTTTTTTGCTTTTCTTCTTTTGTTTTTGTTTTTTCTGGTTGGCAGCTTCTCTGTGTGTATAAACTTTGGAGAGCCAACACGTACCACAAGAGAGTGTGACAAGATATAGGAAAGCAAACAGTAAAAACCAGGCAAAACCGAGAAAAGGAGGCAGAAGTAGGAGAGAGGGTCAACGAGAAGTGAAGAAGAGGATGACGACGGAGGTGGGAGGACGGTCAGCTGGCCGTCTGGTCGGTGGCGAGGCTCTTTCGGTGGAGGGGAGGACAAAGAGGCGACAATGCCGTGAAAAAGGCAAGAAGGGAAAGAAAGAAAGAAGGACAAGAAGGGGAAAAGGAAACGAGGAGGATGAAGAAAGAAAAGAAACACGCAGTACAAGGAGGTGGTCAAGGGTCTGTTTTCCCTTCCCTTTTGGCCGCCGAAGCTTCCCCGTTTCGTCCCCTTTCCTGTCCTTTCTCCGCGCTTGGCTAACAAATCGAAGCACGACGCGAAAGCAGATCAGCAGATCGAGCAGATCAAACACGAGGCAGTTCCTGGACGAGGCCACGAAGTCGCAATTCTTGGGGCACTTGCACCACAAGGAATGTAGAGCACGCAATTGTCGAGAAATCCCCGGGCTGTGGCGATGGTGCAGATGGTGCAATTGACACTAGCAGGCGGATTTCAAGAACGAAGAAAGGATGGGCCAGGGGCAGAAGAGCCGGACGCGGTACTAATATATGTGGGCAAAGGAGTGACGCGCTGGCGTTGGGATGAAGGCGAGGAAGGCTAAAAACGGCGACAACTGCTAAAATGGGGGCCGATGGCCTGGAGATATGAGCACGGAGTATTAAACCATCGGGCCCACTCTTTGGGTTGCAGCCGAAGAAGGAGGAGAGCGGTTAGGGGAGGTTGCGTTGGGACGGCTGGCGATTGGCCGACTGCGCGCGCTTTCCGGGGACAGTCGAGTCAGCATAGCGCGGTTTTGGCATGTGCAGCGAGGCCGGCGTGGGGCCGGACAATTATACGGAGCACAAGCACAAGGAAGGATCTAGAACGGGTAGAAATGAGGATCGAGGAAGGGGCAAAGAGCAGAGAGGAACGGGGAACGGGGAACGGGGAACGGGGGACAAGAAACAAAAGGAAACTGCGACCATGGGAAAGCGAGAGCGGTGCGGCAAGAGCATAGGAATGTTGCGTATCTTACACCACAGGACACCACTCGGGGTTTCCGAATGTGGCGTCGGTCACAGAGAAGGCGCTGGGCTTGTTGGGCAGGGAAGGAACGACGGCGGGCACGCGACCACGGTCAGGCAGTTATGTCCGACGACGCAGCCAATCTTCTCGGTCTGCGGATAACAGTAATAGACGCCGTTTTAAAACGCGCTCTCTCGCAGCTAATCTAGCGGTGTGGCACAACAAAGCCAAACGAAACGGAATACACCAAATGAACGGCACATTTGGCTAGACCGGTCCTGGAAGGAACAGCCGTGCTTTGCTCTTCGGTGACCGTGTCGGCGATCTCTTAGCCACCGAGAGCCAAACAGCCTCCAGGGCGACCACCAAAGCGTTACACATCGTGGCAATGGCCACCAGATGCGTTGGGCGGCCCGGCTGCCCCGGTGATGTAAGATACGTACATATACGATACGGCTGGATTGGCACAGAAATTCTCTCACGTGGCTGAGATGCATCGGCGAACAGGCTTCTGGATTGCCCCCCGCTTCCTGTCTTTTGGCATATCCACAAACCAATGCTGCTACGGAGCGACAACAACTCTCCAGGCGCGCTGGCAGGACTCGATCTCAAGCACGGGCCGCGTTCCACTCCCCGGCCTACCTCTCGGGGGCGACAGCCAAGAACGCGGAGGGTTATCAGCGCCAACGTTGACAGCTCGGTCCCGCCTCCCGCCCCCTTCTTTCCGTTGGACTATGCAAGTTGGCCATTCAGTGTTGCTTGTTGGCAGTTGGCCCGGAACCGCTGGGGACGCGCGACTGTCAAATGACCAGGTCCAGTTCATACGTCGTTTATCTGCCAGGTAAAGCTGTCTGGCAGCGGAGTTGCCGGCAGTGAAGCCGACTGGGGGGCGAAAAAAAAGCAGAATGGTATTGTTATCAAAGATGCAGCGAAACCACATTGGATAAGGATTAGAAAAAGTGCTTCAAAAAGAGAAGAAACGAAAGCAACGAAACAAAAAACAAAAGACACAAAGGAAATAAAAGGAACGATTGGCGTCTATCCCACATTAGTCCATGCCGTTTTTATGATGATCCCGTTCATTTGCTCGGATACCGTCTCCTGCAGACCATCTTGCTTCCATGCTCCCTCCCATCGCTCACCCCCCTGTCCACCGCCCCCCTTACTGTTTCTTGCCGGCCGATTTCTTGCCCTTCCCTTTCTTAGAGGGTGTGCTCGGTGACGCCTTGGAAGGGGTGACATTTACCAACTTCTTTGCCGGTGCCGCCTTCGTCGTCGTCGCTGACGGCGCCGCCGCCGTTGCCGGCGCGTTCCAGTAGTAGATCATCTGCGTCGCCAGCACCGCGTTCAGCGCAAAGCCCGCCACAAAGCTGTACAGAATCAGCTTGTCGTCGACCTCCTGCAGCGTCGTGAAGATGCGCGAGAGCGAGCCCGCCAGGTAGTTGAAGACGGTGAACGCGCTCAGCTGGCCTGTGCCACCCGCCTGCCAGATGGCCAGGATTTGCGGCACCTTGCTGGCGACACCCAGCGCGCCGGCGCCGGCCTGCAGGTAGCCGAGCTGCACGGCGTTGACGGCGAGCTGGCCGGTCGCGCCGCCGGGCGCCGAGAACAGAGCCGTGGCCGCCACAGCGAAGACGCCCGCCAGCAGCGCGGCGGTGCCACCGCGCCCGCTGTAGTGCAGCACGAGCAGCGTGATGACAATGTTCTGCACCAGGATGAAGGCCGTCTCGCCGTAGGTGCTAAAGGGGAACCCGTTGCGCACGTTGTAGGCCAGCGACACGAGGTAGCTGATGGTCTCGAGGAGGTACGACAGGAAGCTCACGCCAGCCGCCGACCGCGACCGCACGAGGTTGAGGATCTGGGGCACCTTCACGACGGCTGACGCGCCGACGATGGCGACGCCCAGGCCCTTGGACACGGCCAGCTTGAGGCATTCGACATTGGTCTCGTCGACGTCGAGGACGAGGGCCTGGTAGCAGCTGTCACCAAGGAGGCCAATGCCAATGTCCCGGATGGGCGCGGGCAGGCTGTGGGTGACAGGCTGGATGATGGATCGGATAACGTCCATTTTTGCCGAGAGAGAAAGAGAGAGAGAGAGAGAGAGAGAGAGAGAGAGAGAGAGAGAGAGAGAGAGAGAGAGAGAAAGAGGCGAGAGGCGGGGGAGGGAGGGCTGTATCGTGGTCGGGGAGGGGCTGTAAGTATTACAGTATGGAGGGAGACGTAAGGAACCGCTGTCGATTTGCTTCTTAGCTACCGTTGTCCCGTCGTGGTCAGAGAAGGCGAGTTTAATATCGTTGGCAGGCCGGGAGAACTGCTGTGGTCTTGTCGGGAAAACAACAGTTTTAAGAACTGCCCGAAGGGGAGAAAAGGAGATCCCGCGGAACGAGGCAATCAGGCCAGACCACCGTAAGCTGCGCGACGGGAAGTAGCTGCCGAATCACGACAGGGTGTCCCCTAAGCTCTAGGGAGAGCGTAGCCTTTCTTGGCAAGATGCGTGTTCACGTGTTTGCACGTGACTTAACACGCGACCCTCTTGTCCTCTGGCGCGTTTCTTCTTATCCCTCTTCTTCCTCCCCTTGCTCATGTTCTTCTGTAGTTGTGTCTTTGAGCATATTTTAGGTGAGGCTGTGTCTAACGAGGCATCCAGACAAGCTGGTTGCGTCTATTTCATACGAGGACTGCTGTCCTAAACCCACAAATGCCCTCCCTCTAAAGCAGAGAATTTGCAAAGAGTCAAGCTATTCTAAACGTCTGCTGGATAACCATCAATCTCCCCGCGAATAGGATCGTCAGACAGCAAAGCGATTGGGACAGGTTAGTTCCTCCAGCGGCGTATAACAGCCCGGCTCACAGTCTGCGCCGCTGCATTTTGTGTTCCCTAGAGCAGAGGCATATGTGTAGCGACTCGAACCGGCATCCAAACAGCCTGGACAAGCCGACCCTATGAAACGAAGCGCAGGACGTTCTACTTTTCGTGCCGAATCTTGTGCTCCGCAATAACGGGGCATGTTAGATTCAGTCACCACGGATGGCTCGCCGTGTGCAGCGCAGTTTAAGTGACGGAATAGATTCGGGCAGAGGGGGACCTGTGTCAACATCCGGGGACCACGAATACTTCAGGATCGCAAAATAATCATGCTGAAGTCTCAAGGCCGGGTTGCTCCCATCATATGAACATATAGGGACTCACCGCAGATCGTCCTCAAAAGGGGCCTTGACGTTGACTGCAGTGCCGTTTTTTTGCTATCAAGCGAGACGCAGTCTGCCTTGCATCACCTGTGGAGACATCGGAAATGACAACAGAAACGGAAACGGAAACGGAAACGACAACGGAACGTATGCGGAGACGGGATGCGGAAGCTGACACTGACCGCTACCGCAGCCGTGGCAGCACACGCTGTTCGAGAAGTGAAGCGTCTCCACGGAAAATCCAAGAACAAAGTACATGCGGGGAGAAGCAGAGGAACACAAGACAGGGGGGAACTCGGCACGGCAGATGGCAGCCACAGATACGTTCCTCAGTGCCAGGGTAGCAATAGCAATCCTCCTTGCTTCGTTGGGAAGCATGGCAGCAGTGATCACCACACTCCGCAGGTGGGTGAACAGAACGGCGTACGCATTCTCCTGGCACGGCACAAGGAGCGGGTCCCGGCGGCAGGTTGCGCGCTCTCATACTATAGTGCAAGATATCTCGTAATACGATGCAGTCCCCTCTCTACCTCGCCTCGCTCCTTCCCTCTGTACCCTTTTTCTGGCTCTTTCCCTCCCCCCGCGTTCCTTATCGGAGCAAGAAGAAGGCGCCCCATCGCGCCTTCTCTGTGGACGACCGTTTTATTGAGCGAGCACACCTCTGCTCCATCGCCGCCCAGCCCTCTCTTGCGATGTGATAGCGGTAGCTGACGAGCTTCCGCCGTCCCGCGCCCCTTGTGCTGCTCTGTTGACGAGGCCATGCAACACAGACTCGACCGCCGCCTGGTGCGACGGAACTGCTGATTGTCTGGCAGCGCCTGTCAGTCCCGTGTTGCACGGTATTGAATGCGATCTGAGTACACGAGATACAAAAACCGAGCGCGGTGAGAAGGAAGAAGTAGAACAGACCACTCGCAAAGCATCATATATAAACGCCGTCAGCCACATGGATGATGAGAATGGCCCTTCGATAGCCCAGACGACAGGTCAACGAAAGAGCTTGGGCGAAAACGCTTCGTCCCTTTCCTCACCACAAGTCTCACCAAACCCTCCGTCTGTCTTCTCTCTCCATGGTCCATTGGAGAAACCAGAGGGACCACAGCCCATCTCAGAAGATGCACAGCACACTTGCAGGCAATCATCAAGATCGAAAGAAAAAGAACACACTCTCTCTCCAATGTCTCTAGCAAGGCCACCGGCCCGCAGGCCGTGGCATCCGGCCCACGCGTACAGAGTGATGCGCGCACTGCTTCCGAGCTTCATCGCCGACACCATCTGGCCTGCGACACAACAGCAGCAGCAGCAGCAGCAAAAGGCACCGCACCCGACTGCATACCTTGACGGCCTGCGTGGCGTCGCCTCCTTCATCGTCTTCTTCTGCCACTACACCGAAATGCGGCACGCCTACTTTCTTCCCTCCTATGGCCTCGACCAGGAGTACACAGGGCGCCCAGCCTTCATCCAGCTGCCCTACGCCCGCCTGCTGTATTCGGGCCGGCCCATGGTGCACATCTTTTTTGTTATTTCCGGGTTCGCACTCTCCTACAAGCCGCTGCGGCTGCTGCATGGAGCCGGCGGCACGGAGCGGTGCTGCGCGGCCCTGGCGTCGTCCGTGTTCCGACGGCCCCTGCGCCTGTTCTTGCCGTGTGCCGTATCGACGCTGTGCATCGCTGTCCTCGCGCAAACGGGCCACCTGTACGCGCCCGCGGAGACGTGGTCTGCGCAGCTGCGCAGCTGGGCCGGCGCCTACACGCGGGGCATCGCCTGGCCGTGGGCGTGGGACCACGACCTGCGGCCCGGGTACGACATCCACCTGTGGACCATCCCCATCGAGTTTGTGCACTCGATGCTGCTGTTTCTGGTGCTTCTAGGTCTGTCGCGGTTGCGGACGCGGCTGCGTCAGGCGGCCAATCTGGCACTGCTTGCGTTCTGCGTCAGCTGTGGGAAGTGGGCGGCTTCTGAGTTTCTGGCCGGCCTCTTTCTCGCCGAGGTGCACGTGCTGAAGCTCCAGTGGTTCTCGTCTTCGTTACAGCCGCCCACCCAAGCCCAAAAATTCAGCAGCCGCTGCAGCGAACCCTTGCTTCCCGTTGCCGGCAGCGACCAACAGCGACGACGAGTTGGCTGCGACTACGACGTTCGTGGTGTAGTGATGGAGGCTTGCTTTGGCTGTTCGTCCCGTCGTGCTGCTTGCAGCCGGCTGGAAGCTGCCCGGCGAGGCGTCAAGATCTTCTTCCACAGCGTCGTTCTCTCAGCCTGCCTTTTTGTGGCGGGCTGGCCCAACGACGGGGCCGACAAAACGCCGGGGATCCGACGTCTTCTGGCGCACACGCCCACGGCCTTTCTTGCCGACGGCGATGGCGAGGGACCTCTTCTGGCACAAAAGTTTTGGTTCGGCGTCGCGGCCATTCTCATCGTGTGGTCTTGCGGCGAGCTCCGCGCGGTCCGCCGCTCGCTCGAGGGCGCGTTGGCCCAGTACTGTGGCCGCATTAGCTACGCCATCTACCTCGTGCATGGCCCCGGGCTCGACTACTTCCAGGACACGGTCCTCGGCCACCCAGCCGAACCGGCCAAGGGCAGCCTGCTAGAGGACGGGTATGTGCCGGCAAGGACGGGGCGGGGTGTCAAGGGCCTGATTGGCGTCGAGACGCCCGCACAGCGCATCACGGCATGGCTTGTGGGCCTGCTTGTTCTGGCCCCGGTCATCGTCTGGATTGCGGACCTGTTCTGGCGGTTTGTCGATGCGCCCATTGTCCGCATGGGGCAGACGATTGAGCGTGCCTGCATCTCCCCTCAAGAGACGAGCGATTTACCCCAGACGGCCATCGACGAGCGGGCCTGGGACAGTCAGGATGGGCATGTGAATCCAGGACGACTTCTGCGACAATGAGATACGGGGCCTTTTCTCTTCTTCTTCTTTTCACCCCGTTTGCCTCTTCTGTCTTGATTTTATTTTAAAATTTTCAGCGGTGGTGTTGAAAGCTGTCTGAAGTAGCATTTTTACAGTTACTCCAAAAGAAGAAATAAGATACTACACGAATAAACAAATCAAAGGTCTCCCAATTTTCTCCTGCTGTCGTGCTAGGCTTCTATGGGTATCAACGTATTTATCTCCCTACCCAGCATAAAGCGCTCCTGCGACTGTATGTTCTTTTGTTCGTATGTTGAAACTAAGACCAAACCATCTTCCCCTCCCTCCTCCCAGAAATAAATATAAAAAATGACGAACGCTGCAGTCTAATCGCTCATCTCACAGACGCCGCCAGGCAGCAGTGATGCGCGTGCATCTCCAGCGCCAGAAACAGCAGCAGAGGCTTCGGCGGCGGCGATCTCGGCGGCTTCGGTTTCGGGGCAGCCGCCGCTGCCGCGGAGGAAATCCGGCTGGTCCAGCTCCTCCTGGCTCGAGCTGTAGTCGGTGAACCCAGCCTCTTCGGAGTGGCTCTCGCTGCCCTCGGGGATAGGCACCATGGCAGTTTTTGTCCAGATGTGGATAGCGCGGCCCCAATCGAGGCCTTCAAGGCAGCCACCCTTGACCGAGACGACGTTCTTTCCCTAGATAAAGGGATGAGCAAGGAAGAAAGGGTTGAAAGGAGACGAGAGAGGGAGATTACCGGTGTGATGTGGAGAAGGCGGGTGCCACAGTTTTTGCAAAAGTAGCTATACGGAATCCTAGTCAGAGGGGAGATCCCAATGGTTTTCTTCCCCTTTTCTTCATAGAGCAGTCGTCTTACCAGTAGAGGGTGTGTCCAGACGAAGTTGGGCGGCTACCAAAACGCTCAACAGTATTAGCAAACCAAAAACCTCCCCCACAAAAATAAGAAAAAAGAACATACTGGCACGCATCACGTATACGGGATACCGTGAGAGCTTGGGGGGTGAGGACCTACGTATAGCAGCTCATGAGGGTGTCATTTGGAAGAGGGAAGCGCGGGAAGATGGCGCTGGTGCCAAAGGCGGAGCTAGACTGGCGGCGACAGTCGTAGCAGTGGCAGATGTAGAGCGCCAAGGGCTGGGCCGTGGGTGTCTTGAACACGACGGAGCCACACTGACAGCGGGCCTCCATGGTGGCGAGAAGAGGAAGAGGGATATGGGGAGAGGTGTGGGTGAAGGGGGGGAAGGGAGACTCCGACGACAGTCACAACGTTCCTGGGGAGTCAGACGCCGTGAGATCTTGACTGGCTTGGACGGAAAGAAAGATGAGAAGTGACAACGGGAAGGTCGAGGTCGAGGGCAAGTTCGCAGGAGAGAAACCTCAGGCTTCATATATTCCAGGCCGAGTGACTCTTGGGGGGGGAAGACAGAGAGAGAGGGATGCCAGTCATCGACGAGTCATCCGAGATAAGACGGCGCTTTTTTTCTTCTCATTCCCCTTCATCACTCTTTTCTCCGAATTTGGCAGCGGGACAGGGGAGATCGTTTTCCGCGACGAAACGGAACATGTAAACAAGGCAGCCGGCCGTGCAGAAGACTGGTCGACAAAGTCAGGACGGGCTGAGAATTTGTTAGTGACTCAGAGCGCCCGGGCGTCGCCAACATGTCTCGACAGAACCACAAGAAAGTGGAGACTGTCTGTAGCTGTGGACGCTCGGGGATGGTTTTGAGTCTTATCGTTGTCGTTTAGAGAAGAACAGGTGTGGAGGCTTACATTGTCGACAAAGGGGGCATTGAGAAGGCCGAGTCTTTCTTCTTCTTCTTCTTCTTCTTCTTCTTCTTCTTCTTCTTCTTTTCGTAATTACTGGGCAATGTCGCTCGGAGCGCGCTTGCCAACGGAAGGGAGGCGGGGAATTGGTCAGTTGGGTCGTGCCTTCCTGCAGTGCAACTGCAATCAACAAATAGGAAGGAAGGAGGGAAGGAAGGAAAGAAGGCAAAAGGGATGGAAGGAAGAACGGGGCTGTACTTTGTCGCATCGAGGGCCGGAAGAGGCGACAATTGCAGCGCCATCTTGTCGCGTGGTCACATGGTTCCTCTCTAACGAAGACAGTGGGGGTGGGACGAGCGGAGGAAAGAGCGAAGGATGGCGGGGAAAAGAAGAAAGAAGCTTCCGCGCCCAAGCCGGGCGCCAAGAATAACGAACAGGGAGGCTGCCAGGGCAGCCATAACTCCGACTTTTCTACGAGCAGATACGAAAGTACGGAACGCCATGCAGAGGGGAAAAGGACAGCATGCGTCCACAGTCACGATGGACGCTTGCCTCCCTCTGCCGGCTCGGACATAATGCTTTCCATCTGGGCACTGCTGTGCTATTGGCACCCCGGCCGACGTCGCGGTCGCCGTTGTGGTCGGTTTCCGAGGCGCTGTCGAGGCTGTCGTGGTTGGTGGCGTGCTTGGCCGGGTCAATGATGTCGAACTCGAGCAGCAGCGGGCGCGTGGATGACGGTCACGGGCAACGACACCGTCCACAACCACACCCACACCATCTGGGCTGCCTAGAAGCCTAGGAAGGGGGGCGAAGCGGTCACGCGCGTCGTCGAAGCGGTCATTCTTGCCGGTGCGAGGAAGCCGGCGAGGCGGAGGGGGCCAGACCAAGAGGAGGACCATCGCCGTAGGCTGCCGAGCAGGCGGCAGGCTAGCCATGGCGACACGGTAGGCGGAGCCGGCCGGTCCTTGGCTGCCGAGGACCAGGGTTACGACGGCAAGGACGATCATGTTGTCGCCGCCGGCACAGTCTGAAAAAGCACCATGCGAGATGGGGCTGTTGTTGGCAACAACTCACGACGAAACCTCGCGCTTCTATCTTACATCGAGGGACGCCAGAGAGCGCGATTCTCACACAGCATTCCCGGACCTTCGGACTTGCCAAGCTTGGGGGCAAAGGCAGGCCAAGGTAGTATTTGTCCAGGACACGGACAGACATCTTGTGGCAAAAAGGGGAAGGGCGGTTACGACACCGGCGAGAGAGAGCTAGAGGAGGGAAGAGCTGCCCAACGATGGATGAGGGACGACGACGAGGAGACAACCGCCTGCGGTGCCGAGGTTCGGGGCATTGTTTGGTGCGATTCGGGTGGAAAGACGACAGCGGTAGACTTACTTGCGGTCGGTCTGGCCACGGCGAGGAAAGGTGTACGGAGTAATGGTGAAGCCGCCAGCCTGCAACCCCCCCGGCTCGTGTCTGGCCTGTCTTTTTTGAGCCAATGGTAAACCGCCGAGACCGTCACTAACACGCTCCTAGGTCAGATATCGTGGGGGAGCTTGATTGAAGGCGCGTCGCCAAACAGACCCGTTTATGCAGATGCAGGATGCCTTGTCACTTGGCGGGCAGGGATGCGACTTCCACTGCCGTCCTGCCACACCATAACGGCTCCAAGCCAAGCGGACAGTCCTCACTCTTCATCACCACTCTCTGCATTCGAGGGCAGCCCTCGTCCTGTTTCTGCTTTGCGCCTCCGTGCTCCCCCATCCCTTGCCCATCTTGACAGTCATCTGACCACAGAAACGGGTGCCTTCCCCCCAGCGGCTCTTACCAGCGTGTCCCTGGACTGCGGGCCGCACGTGTGTGCCACTCCCCATTTTTCTCAGCCGCCTAAAGTCGTTGAGCAACAGAAACGGCAGGCACCACCCACCCCTTGGCTGGCAGCCAACCTCAAACATTAGCCGTTACGGTCCCCGTCTCAGCTTTGCAACGTCCGCGGAGGCGCCCCACAAAAAACGCTAACCTTGTGCGGGTCTTGGAGGACCCTTCGATCCCAAAACTCATTCGAGGCCTTCATCTCCTCCTGTTCTTTATTTCCTTCTTGTTCAATGCCATCCTCCACTGCTATGCTTGCAAAGGCAGGGTGCGTCACCTGCAAGAACATATTTACACCTTTCGCTGAGCCATCCGTACTCTTAACACTTCCCCCTCAATTTCGTCTCTCTCTCTCCCATCTCCTTCTCCCTCTCTCTACACCCCCCCCTCCAAAGATGCCGTGATCGTTCATCAACACGGTATGTTAACAAGTCAAAGCTGGAGCCTGATTGGAGCTGCACCCATCTGATCGCAAGACACATGCCCTTAAACTTGTGCGTGAGTGTTTTCTTTCATCTCGCTTTGTGATATGTCCCGCCCAAACCATGGCTTTGAAATGGCGCTGTCCCTCTCGGCCATGCTTGATCTGCTTGTCTCTCCTTGTTCATCCTGCCTCAGCCGTGATCCATTTCTCTCGCATTCCCTTCGTAACACCCTAGGGCCACGCAATCCCCAAGAATAGAACGGGTTTCGCCTTGCGCCGCAGGCTAGCTTACCCTGTACGAACCATGATAGTCCCCCTCAAAAAGAAACCCCTCCCTCCCCAGTACAGCACAGATCCTGACTGGTCTTTACGTCGTACTCTGTAGATTCTCTGCCCACTACCCGTGACAGCCGGCCCCACCCGTCTCAGACTACCCTGACAGGTTGCAACAGAAACGATGCTTGTTCTCTTTTGCTCCTGGCCTCAATAGGGGCTGGGTGGGCGTGTAAATCATTTGAGCCTTTCTTTCTCCCCCCCCCCTCTTTCAGTTTTTGTTTCTCTTACCTGTCTCTCGTCCTCGTTCTGCGAGCGTATTTCCTTTCCTTTTTCCTTCTTCTTTTCTGACAGTGTCTGTGTTGCGTGCGTGTTGTGCATGTGTGTTGTTTGTTGCCGCCGCCTTCTTTCTTTTCTGCCTTCATCTTCTTTTCTTTCTCTTCTTCTTCTCCCTTTTTTTCTACCTCCGTCAGCAGCTGGACGCTGCTGGAACCCATCCATTTCTCCGAAAGCACATCCCGACATTCCTTACGGCATCTCGACGAACGGTCCTGGCTCTCTCTCGCGTACGATTTGAACGACATCGCCCAAATCACAACACCGACCGCGAAGGGGATAGGCCCTCGCATCTTGTGTTGCTTTTGTTTAGAGCCCCGTCGACACGATCGATGCCCCGACTGTGAATGCCCGTTCGTCGGCAAGATTGTTCTCGAGTTTCCTTTCTCTCTTTGCTCGTCCCATCGCTCATCCGCAAAGGCTGGTCCTGTTGTGTGTCCAGTCTTCCTTCTTCTTCTTCCACTTCTTCTCCTTCATTTAAAAAGTTGCAGTTCCACCCCGGCGGTCTTCCCTCCCCTCTCCCTCCTCTTTCCTTTCCTTCTTCTTCCACCTTTCGACATTCACACTCCTCATAAGGATGAAGCCCGCATCGATATTATTGGTGGCCTCGCTGTCATTAGCCCAGGTAAGATGGAAGATGCAAAACAACCTAAGAATAAGGACAAGAAAAAAGAACATGAAAGAAGGTCATAGACGCTTTTTTTTCTTCTTCTTTTTTCTTCTTCCGTATTCCCACAAGGAACTCTTCATCTCTGACGCAAAGCATCATAGGCCGCAACTCTCGACCGGCCTGGCTCAGCAGCAGCAAGGCGGGACATCTTGTCGAGCTTGCTGGGCTCCGTTGGCATTAGCACTGGGAACGGCAACGACGGCAACGACAGAAACCACAACAGCAACAAGAACAGCAACAGCAACAGCAATAACCGAAACTCGAGCAGTAGTATAGCCACAGCTGACACCGCCACATGCTCGGCCGTGACCGTGACCGAGACCGCCCGCCAGACCATCACCGTGGGCGCCGCACCCGCTGACACTGCCAACTCAACGTCTACCGACACGTCCGGTATTGCTCTTGGTGCTGCTGCGTGAGTTCTTTTGGCCTCTGTCGACATATTCCACGTACTTTGGGGGGGGGGGGGGGGGGAGAGAGGAGACAGGCCCATCTTCTTCCCTTTTTTTCATGTTCGCTAACAATCTCCCTTCCTCCTCCCCCAACAGTGTCACCGATGCTACAGTCACTGTCACGGTGTCAGCGGATGCCACGACCGTGACCCAGACGGTCAGCATGACTGTAACCGTCAGTGCGGCAGCTACGTCAGAGACGTCCGCGGCCATTGCTGGAGGTGCCGCGGTGGCCAGCAAAGTGACGACCGCCGCAGTTGCTGCTGGTGCTGCCGCCGCCTCTGTGGGAGGAGGCTTGGCCACTGGCACCGTTGCAAAGGGCGGTGTGGGTGTCACTGTGGTGGGCGTGCCCGACACCGTGCATACGTCGACCTTGGTCGCGGCAGCCGCGTCAACGACAGCCGTGGCTGGTGCTGCGGCCGCCACGACGTCAGTCACAACTAGCAGTTCGGTTGCGGCCGCAGCAGCAGCAACTACAACAGCAGCAGCAGCAGAAACAGTCCTCACGTCGCTGTCCTCGTCGACCTCCTTGGTTGCACTCGCGTCGTCGTCGACCTCGCTGGCCGCACTCGCTTCGACCGCGGCAGCCGCTCTGGCCACGACCACCTCATCTGCTACGTCGTCCGGTACGCTCGTACCCCTGGGCGGCACGACGGCCGCCGCCGCTGCCGCAGGCCTTCCAGCCCTGAGCGCTGTCACATCAATCAATCGTGCGTAGCGGCCCTCCTCGTCTGTTATCCAGCCGTCCCCCTTGCGCGCCCTGTTGCTAACGTGTGTGTGTTGTAGCCCTCCAAACGACCATCAATCTCGGTGCCGCGGAGACGGCCACCACGGCCGCCGCTGCTGCTGCCACCACAGCGGCTGCTGTGGCGGGAGCAGCTGTCGCCGTCAACCCGCAGGAGTTGTCGATCAACCTGAGCGGGCTGTCGCTCAACAGCGTGCTGACGCTGGGCAACCTCGCCTCGCAGACAATTGCATCGGCCTAGTGTTGGTGGGAAAACAGGAGGGGGAAGTGATGTTGGTTGGGAGAGAGCTGTGACAAACTGTTGGGGAGGGGAAGAAGAAGAAAATGAGGAATCTCGAAAACAAAACAAAAGTGAGAACGAAAAGGGGATTAAAAAAGACATAAAATAGGCTTTTTTTTTCCAGGAGGCCCAAAACATTCAGGTTTTGTCTCTTGTTCTTGCGCCTCTCCCCTTTTCTTATTTTCTTGGATTTCTTTACTCGTCTGCGTGGACGATGGCTTTTATTTCTTCCGTTCCTTTTGTCTCGTCTTGTTTATTGTATATAATCCGTTTCCAGAGAGAGACACTACACAGACAGCCATTAGTACACAGACATTGCACAAACTCTGCTTGTGAGATTCTTTTTTTTTTTGGTTTTACACAGGAGGTCGGAGTCGAAAACAAGACAAACCAGGCACAGGAGATAACCCCCCAAAATAGTAAGCCTCGTTCAAGGTTAAGGTTCGTTTTTTATTTCTACAAAGGTTGCTGCTTCGCTTTTCACTCAAGGGGTGGGCAGCCTTCTTTGGTTGGGTATCATTATTGTACACATATGTGCCTGTTAGCACAAGAACCGGGGAATCGAGGACTCCCAAATGACAAGTGCAGCCAAACGGATAAGGGCAAAAGGGAGGGGGGGGGGGAAAGGATAAGGGGTTCCCTGGGTAGCCGATCTCATGATGCTGCGCCCTTCCGCTGCTTCTTGGCCTGATGCTGAGGCTGCTTCGCCGCCGGCGGCCCGCCTGACGGCCCTTCGTCGGCTTTCCGCTTCCGCGGCTCGGCACTGTCCTGCTGCTGCTTCTGCTGCTGCTTCTGCTGCTGCTTCTGCTGCTCCCCCCCTCGTCTTTGCTTTTGTGCTTGCTGCGGTTTCTGCGCCGTTGTCTGCTGCTGCTGCCTTTGCTGCTGCTGCGGTTTCTGCTTCTGATGCTTGCTGTCCGTGCTGTCCTTGGCCTTGTGCGCTGGATCGCCTGTGCGGCCACTGCCGCCGCCGACGTCCACGCCGCCGTCCGCTGCTGTCTGCACAATGTCCACAACGCCTCGGAACCCGCGCCGCCGCAGTCCCTCATTAGCCACGATGCTCCGCGGCAAGCCCGCCATCCCTTCGGCGCCGCGGTCGGGCGCCAGCCCCCAGACCGCCAGCAGGTTGACAATGTCGGCCGGCCCTCGCAGCTCCAGCGGCCCGCCGCCTGTTCGCCCACCGCCAACCCCGCTGCCGCTGCCGCTGTTGCTGTTGCTGTTGTTGCTGCTCATCAAGGCGCCCGAGCTGACGACAATGCCGCGGCCCCGCGTGGCGCGGATGAGGCCCGCCAGGTTGGCCACAAATAACGCGCGTGCACGAGCCGCACTCCCGTTGCCAGAGCTGCTGTTGTTGCTGCTGCTGTTGCTGTGTGATGCGCCCCCCCGACCTCCTCCTCCCGAGTCGCCTCCTCGTAGCGCCTGCGAATAGCACACTTCAAAGTGCACGCCGCGGCGCACGGCCGCCATGCAGGCGCGGTGCTTGAAGTAAAAGGGGAAATACGACGTCAGGTCGAGGCTGATGAGCGCCGGCTCGGCCATGCTGAGGCACGCGGCCTGGAAGGCCTTTTCCGTTGTCGGCCGCACCGCGAGCAGGTCGTAGGCGGCGGCCACAGCCGTCAGACGATGGTTAGCGGCCATGTCGGAGACGACGACGGTGGCGCGGTAGAGGATCTTGGGGCGCTTGGAGGCGGCGGAGCTCGTTGATGCCGGCAGTGCCGCGACGGCGGCCCGGAGCGGGCTCTCAATGGTCGACGGCACCGGGCCCGTGTAGACGTGGTCGAGGGCGACGACGTCGTAGCCGAGCTCGGCGCTCATGGATAGCGTGCTGTCCAGCTCGGCAGGCGTCGTGGACGGCGTCCAGACGAGGCTGAGATCGTAGAGCATCGTTCGCGTGCGGTGGCCGTATGTACGCAGTGGCGGCTGAATGAGAAAGAAAGGAGACGAACAGTTGAGAATAAGCTCAAATTTTTCCCACCTAAGTTACCAAGCAGTATCTTCGGTCCTTTTTCTTAGGGCGCTACAGGGTTCCAGCTCCCCCAGGTGGCGGGGCCCGGAAGAGCGCGCTAGCAGCCGCTAACAGGGGCGAACGCCTACCGGACGTCATGCTCTCCGCTGTTGATAATGCGTTACGCGACTCCTGGTGCTGTATTTTAAGCATACATGGGATGCGAGAAACGGTGAAATGTAAGATATCTTACAGCATGCCGTCTTCTATGAACTCTGCATAGACCTGTCCGCTAAATACACAGCCTCTCGTTTCTGCCAACGAATGTTTTGGAATAGCTACCCAAGAAAAAGAAGAAACCGAAAACGAAAAAGAAAAGGAAGAAAATACTCCAATGCCGCCCAATAAGACAAAAGGGGTGTATATAGCTTGTACATAGGAAATGGAAAGCGTACAAGAGGCAGCGGGAAGAGTGAGACCGTAGCCCAAGTGATGCAACAAACACCAGACATCAGACCGCCAGCGGGCGGCGAACAGCGGCTCCCGCCTCTGCCGGGCAGCCTCGGACCGCCGGGGGCCTGGCCCTTATCCATACCGCATGGCTCCATTCTGGCCTGGCGGCTGCGGGGAGTGGCCTTGTGGCTGCATTGGTACACCGACTGCCGGCGGTGGTCCTCCGCTGTAGCCGTGGCGCATGGCCTGGATATCCGGACGCCCCTCGAGGGGCTGTGCAAAGTTGCAGATGTGGCAGGTGACGTCTTCGTAGCCGTGGATGGAGAGAGGGATGACGGGCTGAGCAGACGAGAAGACGGCGAAGCAACAAGGTTAGCAGAGAGAACGAGGCGCCGGCGCAGGAAGGGGGGGAGAAGAGCGGAGGGGCAAAGCGTACCACAAAGCAAAAGGTGAACCAGGGGTGCGTCTTGATGACGTGGCCGCTGTAGTTGCCACAGTTGAAGCAGCGGCAGACAATGCCCTCGTAGCCCTCAACCTCCTTGCGGAAGGTGTGCTCGCCGCAGGTGAAGACGATGCACATGGCGGCGGTCGGGCACTGGAAGGCGGGCCGGCGGAGGCAGCAGGGTCGGTTCGACTGGGAAACGGCAATGCAGAGGATCTTGCGACCTCGCGACCTCGCGACAGTTCCGGATTTTGGGCTTCGGAGGGTTCGGATCGGCGACGTTGTGAAGCCTTTGTAGGATTCGGGGACGGCGGCGACGAGGAGGATGGCGACGGAAGCAAGGGAAATACGTTGCGTGGGCAAAGTGTATGCAAAGTGCAGAAAAAAAGGATTACGACAGCGACTTAAGAAAAAGGAAAAGCAATCTTGGCGGGAGGTCTTGGCGGAGACAAAAAGCGACGGAGAATGCGGTTTGGCTCTGTCTCTCTCCAGATGAGGCAGGAGCTGCGCCAGCTTGCGACGGAAAGAACTGCCAGGGGGTCCGGTCGTCTTAGTGAGGCGACGCTGCCGTTCGCCTTTAGGCCGCTTGCCGCCTCCTATCTTATCGGTGAGGCCAGCCAGGCTCTCGCATGCGCCAAACGGGGACCCCGCCTAATTTGATCGCGCAGCGCAGCCCCTCTGCTGCTCCATTGGGAAGGATTTTGAGGATTGCCATCACCAACTCTTGCGGCCGTGAGTCACTCGGCCCTTTTTGCCAACAACAACAAAAACAACAACAACCCTCCTCCCCTTTTCGACATAACAGCCTCGGCGGAAGCGGGGCGGACAAGATCTGGAGCAGAAAGCAGCTCCTCTTGTCTTGGCGATTTCGTCGTCGTCTCGCGCCTGTTGCGACTGTTCAACCCCCCCCTCTCCCCCTCGTCACTGCCCGCCATGGCCACCGCAACCCCCCCCCAGACCAAGCAGGAGAAGCTCGATCTCATCTACGAGAACCTTGCCGAGGTCATCAACCCCGAGATCATTGAGGCCGTCCTCGACGAGGGCCGCAATGTCAAAGTCTACTGGGGCACCGCCACCACGGGCCGCCCGCACTGCGGCTACTTTGCGCCTGCCATCAAGATCGCCCAGCTGCTACACGCCGGCTGCGAGGTCACCGTGCTGCTCGCCGACATCCACGGCTTCCTCGACAACCTCAAGGCGCCCATAGAGCTGGTCGAGCGCCGCGCCGACTACTACCAGTGGACCATCCGGGCCATGCTTGAGGCCGTCGGCGTCGACACAAAGCTCCTCAAGTTTGTCAAGGGCTCGTCCTACCAGAAGTCCTCCGACTACGTCATGGACATCTACCGGCTGTGCTCTGTGACGTCCGAGCACGACGCAAAGAAGGCCGGCGCCGAGGTCGTCAAGCAGTCGGCCAATGCGCCGCTGTCCGGCCTGCTGTACCCCATCCTCCAGATCCTGGACGAGGAGTACCTGGGCGTCGACGTGCAGTTCGGCGGCGTCGACCAGCGTAAGCTGTTTACGGCCGCCAAAGAGTGGCTGCCAAAGCTGGGCTATAAGCAGGTGTGTATTTTCCTTATTTCTTTTTATTTCATTTTGTTCTATTTTGCCTTGCATGGCCTTCTTCCCTGTTTTCTTACTTCTTTTTTTTTTACATTGAGCTGCCAACTAACTTCTTCCCCCCCTACAGCGCGCACATATCATGAACCCTATGATCCCCGGCCTGCACGGTGGCAAGATGAGCTCCAGCGAAGAGGGTACGTGTGGAACATGCAGGGCACAGCCCATCCCCACCCCGTCCCCGTCCTTTTTCTTCTCTCCTCTCCTCTAACCCCCAAACCCCTCACCTCTTAGACAGCAAGATCGACCTGCTCGACTCGGCCGAGACCATCTCTAAAAAGATCCGCAAGGCTGAGGCGGCACCCAAGGTCGTCGAGGGCAACGGAATCCTCGCGTTTATTGAGCACGTCCTGCTACCCGCCTCGGGCATCAAGACGGGCACCCGCAGCTTCCGCGTCGACCGCTCGCGCGACGGGCTGGAGCCGCTGGTGTACTCGGACATCAAGGCGATTCACGCCGACTACCAAAACGACGTGCTCACGCCCCAGCTCATCAAGCCCGCTGTCGCGCAGGCCATCGTCGACCTGACGGCGCACATCCGCGACTCGTACGCGGCGTCGGCCGAGTGGCAGAGCATTATGGCGCAGGCGTACCCGGCGCCGAAGAAGAAGGAGAAGAAGGCCAAGGACAAGGGCACGCACTACCCGGTGCGGCCAAAGGTCGATGCGGCGTCAGAGGCAACGCAGGACGCAGCGAAGGAGGGTGCAGCAGAAGCGGCGTAAACAGTGGGGAGTCGACAGTAAAAGAAATAAAAAGACAGATAGAAACGGGAAAAAGACAAAACAGCCTGCCACAAGATCGCAAAAAGGAGTAGAGCTTCCAAAACTCCTCTGCATTGTCCGTCAACACCTAGAGCTTACCGAAAAACGCAAGAAAGATGCAAAATGCCAAGTGAGGAAGGCATCGCTGCTGAATGGAAACCAAAACGTCACTGTGCTGAAGAGAAAGGCGAGAAGGGCATAAGAGAACCGGGGTGGAAGAAAGAGAACGAGAAAAGAGAACGACAAGAAAGTGAGTAACAGTCTTGACAGCTCCGTCTAAATAAAGACACACCGTCCTTCCTTCCTGGCTAAGGCTCCTTCCTTACCAAAGCACACCCGCCATCGGAAAGAACGAAGGAGCTTTCGTCGAACTGTCAGCGCGTATCTTATCATTAGCAGGCCTGGTCAGGGGAAGGTGCGGTGACCAATCGGGCCCTGTGGAAGTTGAAACACTCTGGACGCAACAAGACAACAAGAAACGTGGCACCGAAGCTGGTTGTGGGGTACATAGTGAGATCATGCTCGCGCAATGCTCCCGTAATAGTTAGCTACAGCGAGTAGCACGAACATCAAAGCGCTATTAATAGTGGCCCGCCCCCCTCCCCCCCCCCCCAAAAAAAAGAGAGAGAAAAGACGGCGGGAGGCTTGGAGAAGAGTCGTGGCGGCAGGTCCACTGCGCAATGTGTTTTCACCCGGCTGGATTCTCTTGTGATCGACGCCCGAAAAGCTTCTGAAGCCTGCTCCGAAAACCACTCTGCCGCTGGCAATTGTTTGCTCGGCACCCGTCGACTTCCTCTCCCACCTTGCTTCTGCGTTTGCGCGTGCACGTCGCCCCCCCCGCTTCTTTTGTTTACTCCGTCACTTCCCCCCACCACCAGCCTGCATCCGACCTCGTCCCGGTCCAGTTCTCTCTCGCCGGCACACTTGCAAACAAAGGCGCGGAGCATGGCGTCAACCCCCGTGGATGCCGCGTGGCGGAAGAAGGTTCTCAGGGTGATTGTCGTCTCGCTGCTGCTCGACCTGGTTCGTGTTCCCGCGCATCCCCTGGGCCCCTCCCCCCTCCTGCGGCGTCGCCTGCTTGCTTTGTTTGCCCGCACGCACCATGGCTGCTAGACGGATGCTAACAGCTCCCTAGATCTCTTTCACTTTCATCCTCCCGCTATTCCCGAGCCTGCTCGAGTTCTACCGCAATGCCGAAGCGCCTCTCGGCACCGGCGAGTCACACCCGGACACGCTGCTGTCCACCGTTCTCGACTATCTGAACACATACAAGGCCTCCTTTGCTCGTCCCATCGACTCGCGATACGACATCGTCCTCCTGGGCGGCGCCCTGGGGAGTTTGTTCTCGTAAGGACTTGGCCCGGGCGTCCCCCGCCCCACTGCGCTTGCAGAAGTCTCTGTCCGTCTGTCGTCTGTTTACTGATCCCGCCGTTCCCTTGACTCAGGCTCCTACAGGCCATCGCCTCTCCCATCATCGGCCGTCTCTCTGACCGCTACGGCCGGCGTACGGCGCTGCTGGCTAGCATGACCGGCAACATTTTGTCCGTGCTGCTGTGGGTCGTGGCCGTCGACTTCCGCACCTTTGTGCTCTCCCGTGTCGTTGGCGGCCTGTCGGAGGGCAATGTGCAGTTGGCAATGGCCATTGCGACCGACATCTCGGACGACTCGTCTCGCGGCTCTACAATGGCCCTGATTGGCGCATGTTTTTCGGTTGCCTTCACGTTTGGGCCAGCCCTTGGCGCATGGCTCAGCACCGTCGCCATGATCAAGGCAAACCCCTTTGCCGCCGCTGCCGGATTCTCCCTCTTCCTCATCGTGGCCGAGACCGTCTATCTGTACTGCTGCTTACCAGAGACGCTGCCGGCAAAGACTGGGGCTGCCGCTGCAAAGGACGGAGGCAAAAAGGCGGAGCCCCAACCAGTGCAGGTCCGGACCAACTCGCACTTTATGCTCAACGCCGTCCACTTTGTCTTCTTGCTCTTTTTTTCCGGCATGGAGTTCTCGCTTCCTTTCATGACGTACGACCTTTTTGGCTATGGCGCAGCCAAAAACGGAAGGCTACTTGGTTTTGTCGGCCTTGTCGCCTCCGTCCTGCAGGGCGGGGTGACTCGGCGCCTTCCACCACTGTCCTCGGTACGTCTCGGAGTCGTTGCATGCCAGATTGCGTTCCTGTTGCTGGGCCGTCTCACAACCGAGGGTAGCCTCTATTTGGCTGCAGCATGCCTTGCGGCCACGTCGGCAACCGTTGTTACCGGCCTGAATGCCCTCAGCAGCTTTGAGGCGCACGCCAACGAGCGTGGCGGGAAGCTTGGAATTCTCCGCTCGTGGGGCCAGGTTGGTCGCGGCATTGGTCCCATCCTGTTCACAAGTGTCTACTGGTGGGCAGGACGGGAGGTTGCCTATGGTGCTGGCGCCATCGGCATGTCGGTTGTGCTCTTGCTGTCCTTCTTCGCGCTCAAGTCTCCTTCTGCGCCCGGACAGCCAAAGGCAAAGGTACCGTGAGGTGATTGGGGTGGATGGTAAAAGCGAGAGACGGGTTAACTATAAAAGGTGTTCGCCCATAGCGGCAGGGCCGTAAAAGTATTTTCGGGTTTGTATGCACATTCTTTTTTTCCCTTTCCGGCTCGCTTAGCTACACAACGCTTCGTGCTTCTCTGTTTTGGGGGGTTGGGATCCCGGGATTTGGATTTACTCGGGGGGTTGTGCACTGTTTTCGTTTTCGTTTTCGTCCTCACATGCTGTTTGCAAAGCGCAGCAAGCAGCGTACCAAGACAGAGAGAGAAGTTTTCTCTCTTACCGGTAGACTTTGAAATTAAGGAAAAGGAGACTCCTGGGAAGAGTGCCGTGTTTCTTTAGCCACAAGGGTGCTCTGGTATGAGCGTAGGCTTTGCCAACCACCAGTATGTTCGCGGTCGACCTCCAAAATGAATGCGGCCAGATTCTGATACAAGCCGAAAGAGCAAAGCACCTCACCCCAGGCTTTATTTTGCCGCCTTGCCAGCCTCGTTCAGTTGTATATGCCGTTTGTGCAAGCTGATAACCTTTGGAACAATCAAACTCTCGATCTCGACACTGGCCGCTGTATCCGTGTTGGATAGGCGCAGCCATTCCACTTCCCGCGGTGTGACAAAGACAACTTCCTGTTTGCGTGTGGCCAAGATATTGCCAATGACCAAGTGGTGCTGGTATCGCTCGAGTGCCCCTTTGGCCTTGCCGATCAGCAGATCAGGATCAGTCTCGAGTTTGAACGAAATCATCATGCTCTCTGGCGACCAGTCGTCTACCAGGACCTTGAGAAATTTTGGTACAGGGTCGAGGTCAATCACGAGACTTTTGCTGCGCGGAACCTTGGGGGATCTGCATCTGTTAGTCCAGCCACTTCAGTGGGAAAAGATTGCTAGGCTCAACACTCACGAGTCAAAGTTGTCAAATGTTTCCTCATCCTCTTCGGCGGCGGCAGTTGCAACGCCCAGGGAGTCGCCCTTCACTTTGTCCGCAAGATCGGTGCTCTGGATCTTGTGTTCGGCCATGCGATCAGGCTGGTAGGTTCATGTCAGCCTTCTGAACGAGGTTGTCGAAAAACCAGACATGAGAGAGAGGGGGAGAAGGGGGCGGGGCGGCAAAAAAAAGGATGACGAACAGGAAGAAAAAAATCCGACACTGCCGCTGCTAGATACAGCAAGCCGTTGGGGCCAAGACGATGCATAGCCCGGCTGATAGCCCGCAGCTCAAACAGATAGTCGGTGATCGTCACAAATGGCAGAGCAAGCAGTCGCTCCCCAGCAGCACGGTACCGGCGCCAGACACCAAGCATCTCGGCAGCATTCTCGTCCCGGGAACGGACGCCATGGCCATTCTCGTCTTCCGTCAGGAAGTCCAAGAAGCTGTGTGTAGCATGCGAATAGTGGCGACTGTACGGTTGCAGACTGGACCAGGGAAAGACACAAGTCAGCAGCAGGAGCAAGGCTGAAGCAAAGGCTGAAGAGAAGGAGGGTGCATGAGCAAGGTACCTGAACTGCCGGTGGAGAAAAATCACGGCGTAGTCGGCCTTGTTGTCGAGGAAATACTCTGCACTCGTAGCACCGCGTGTTCCGGCAGAGAAGTTGTCGATGAAACGGACTGTCTGCTTCTCAAGCGGGACCTACTTAAGCGTGTCAGACACGGACCGCCATGCCAGGGCCGCCATGCCACGTGGATAACCTGGTCGGGGAGCATACGGTTGTGCCACCAGACGTAACAAGCACGACTCGCCGGTTTGCTTTTGAATGCTTGTCGATGAAGGCGTCCACCAGAGCCATATGATGGTCCAGGTCCTTGGGGGGTGGGTTGGTACTAAAGTAGCGGTCCTCATCCGACTGGGCGGAAGAGGGAACAGCGGATGCAACCATGGCCGTGGGCTTGACAGGTGGACATGCGAGAATCGACGAGAAAGAGGGGGGGGGGGGGGGGGGCCTAGCCGTGGCGTGTGTCTGTCAGACTCGCACGTAGCAGTGACAGTTCAGGTCCTCGATAAAGACAGCTGCTCCGATCAATGCAAAGGACTTGGTTCCAAGGCCAGGCTCTGAAAGGGAGGGCTGTTGTGAGAAGGTTGGGTTAGCCAGTGCCGGAGACCAAAACCGCCCAGCGGCACCTTGGGGAGAGCACGGTGGCAAAGCTAAGTCTGTCTCTCCGAGAGAAGCCCACCTCTGCGCGTCGTATCCGACGTAGCACGGGCAGGAAAAGGCGGCTCCAGAACCGGTTTTCCCACTGCGTAGAACGAGGATTACCGAGAATTAGGCGAGTACGGGGCCAGCCAGCCATAAAATATGAGAGGCTTGGCCGGGCCCATAACCTATGAGGGGCTTGGCCGACAGAAAAGTGGTGTTATTGTGAAAGAGAGAGGGAGGGCCAGGGCTAGTCCCTGGCAGCAGACCCGAATTTAGTGGGTAGTGGTGGGTCATGTGACCCACACCGCCAGTAAAATGAGGCGCTTATTCACAAAGCCGGAAGCAGCCGTCTGCCTGCAATCGCCCGACCTCAGTCATGCCGCTTGCGTCTCGCTTTCTCCGTTCTTCTCCCGGCCATGCGGGCTGGGGAGAAAAACCATGCCACCAGAAGAAGGGACCGAGGCTCCGGCGTCCCTCCTGCACACGTGATTGTACACGTGTGTATATTTTCTCCCCTGTTAGCTCCCTGTCAGCTCCCTGTCAGTCGAGGAGTCGAACCTCCACGTATTAGCTAGTCAACCACACTAGCATAGTTAGAGGCGTGGGAAAGCGTCGTCCCACGGAACGCGCGCAACCACAACGCCCGCAGGAGCGCACGCCCTCTCACCATTGTTCGTCTCTCCATCGTGGCAGAAACAAAGGGGCGGGGTCGTACGATGCATCGACAGGGACCCGCATGCGAGCCTCTCGGGGTCTAGACACTGCAAAACCAAGCTTTCGCGACGCCTCGGCCCTCATCAACGCAATGACGTCGACATCAGGCAATTGTCGCTTTGTTGCTCTGTCGCTTGGTGCCCGTCGTCGTTCCTCTGGCATGTGTCAGCGGTAGGGCCATATATAGACGGGCCCCATGGCTGTTGTGTCGAGGACGTAGGGGGCTGGCTGCGGCATCCTTCAAACTACACTTGTTATCTGAGCACTGCAACGGCCCGGATACCACCCAGCTACACCAGCAAACATGTACTACAGCCAAGGAAACTACGAGGCATTCGCACGGCCCCTTAAGGCGGAGGGGGTTGATGCAAAGAAGGTGTGGATTGTGGGGAGCGGCCTGGCCGGCTTGTCGGCCGCCGTCTTCCTCGTGCGAGATGCCCAGATGCCCGGCCAAAACATCACAATCATCGAAGAGGGCAAGATTCCCGGCGGCGCTCTCGATGGCCTTGACGAGCCGGAGAAGGGGTTCGTCATCCGCGGCGGCCGCGAGATGGAGGCGCATTTCGAGTGTCTGTGGGACATGTTCCGGTCCATCCCCTCGCTGGAGGTGCCCGGCGCCAGTGTATTGGACGAGTTCTACTGGCTCAACAAGCAGGACCCGAACTTTTCTCTTCAGCGCGCCACCATCAACCAAGGCCAGGATGCTGGCACCGACGGCCTCTTCACGCTCAGCGACACCGCCCAGAAGGAGATCATGCACCTGTTTCTCACCGCGCGCAAGGAGACGGAGAACAAGCGCATCAACGAGGTGTTCACCGAGGACTTCTTCCGCAGCAACTTCTGGCTGTACTGGCGGACCATGTTTGCCTTTGAAGAGTGGCACTCGGCCCTCGAGATGAAGCTGTATCTGCACCGGTTTGTCAATCACATCAGCGGCATGCCCGACTTCAGCACCCTCAAATTCACCAAATACAACCAGTACGAGTCCCTGGTGCTGCCGCTCACCAAGTACCTGCAAGATCACAAGGTGCACTTCCAGTACAACACGACTGTCCAGGACATTGACTTTGTCGACGGCGGCAGCGGCAGCGGCAGCAAGCGGGCCACACGCGTCCATTGGACCGAAGATGGAAAGAAAGGCGGCGTTGATTTGGGCCAGGACGACTACGTCTTCACCATTATTGGCTCCCTGACCGAGAACTCCGACCTCGGCGACCACCACACAGCTGCTCGGCTCAAGAGGGGCCCAGCACCGGCCTGGGATCTGTGGCGCCGCATCGCTGCCAAGGACCATGCCTTTGGCCACCCGAATGTGTTCGGAGCCCACATCCCCGAAACCAAGTGGGAGAGTGCAACAGTCACCACCCTGGATGACCGGATCCCGCCGTACATTCAGAAAATCTGCAAACGCGACCCGTTCAGCGGCCGAGTCGTTACTGGCGGCGTCGTCACAGCCCGCGATTCGGCCTGGGTGATGAGCTGGACAATCAACCGCCAGCCACACTTTAAGAAGCAGAAGAAGGACCAGCTCGTCATTTGGGTGTACGGCCTGCTGGTGGAGGAGCCAGGCAACTATGTCAAGAAGCCGATGCAAGACTGCACTGGCGAGGAGATTACACAGGAGTGGCTCTACCATCTTGGCGTGCCTGTCGACGACATCCCGGAGCTGGCTGCCAAGTCGGCCAAGTGCGTGCCCGTCATGATGCCGTATGTGACAGCCTTTTTCATGCCGCGTGCTGCAGGTGACCGGCCAGACGTGGTGCCGGAAGGAGCTGAGAACTTTGCTTTCCTCGGCCAGTTTGCCGAGACGGGCACGGCGGACACCATTTTCACGACCGAGTACTCTGTACGTACCGGCATGCAGGCGGTATACACCCTAATGAAGGTCGACCGGGGTATCCCAGAAGTCTTTGCCTCCACATATGATGTGCGGGTACTCCTCGACGCAACCATCAGCATGCGCGACCACAAGGAGCTGGCCAAATGGCTGCCCGAGCGGCTCCGCAAGTTCCTCATCAGCCGCCTGGACGGCACTGAAGTTGGCGAGCTGCTCGAAAAACACCATCTGGTCTGAGGGCTACAGTCCGCAGTGGCTTCTGGCGTGTAGCGTGGAACATGGGACGTGATGTGGGAGGACAGCCGGAGAGGAAAACTGGTCGGGAAAACGACATTCGGCGAAATAGCATTCAAAGCATCAGAAGCGAAAGCGACGCAGGACCGTCCCAATTAATTTAAATCTTGGAAAATGTACATGAAGCATATAAAGCATACAGCAAAATCCAAATCCAGAAATATATCAGGCGATTGTGGTCACCTTCAAAATGCCCCTGTATATATAACCTGCCGCATCAGTTCCTTCGACGCCGTTGGTCTTTGACTGAGCCTCTGAGAAAGGTCACGTGGCAAGGAGGGGTGGGTCCACCATGCCCCCCCTCCCACGCTTTCTACATCCCAAACCGATGCTGTCGAAAACTTGCTGTATCTCATTAAAATCTGACGAGCCCCTTTCCTTTCTTATTCTTGAATATATATATATCATTAAAGTCATTGTATCCCAAACGCACACGCGGCAAAGCAAAAGCGACACTTAAGAATATGCATGCCTAAAATCATGGTTCCCGAGTTCAAACGAACGGCTCCATTCCCACCCCCAAACGCCTGATATGCTTTTCTTCTCGCCTTTTGTCTCATCAGTTGCTGACCTGGGTTTCATTCAGACAACTGATATCATGCAACGACGGTGTCTGCCCCCTTTGCAAGGAACTCAGCATACCGAGACTGCTTGTTGTGGATGCCGCATTCAGTCTTGTTGCGGCCCTTCCAGCGCCCGGCACGCTCATCCTCGCCCTCGCCAACAGGGCTAGTCGAGTGCCAGTCGCCGACCGACTTGTAGCCGCGGTCCAGCAGAACGTTGTATGGCACGTTGTGCTCACGCACGTATGCTTGGACCTGGCCGAACGACCAGTTGGCAAGCGGGTTGATCTTGTAGATACCCCGTTCGTCGTCGACCTCGATGATATCAAGCTCGCCGCGTTGGCCACCCTGCGACCGGCGGCGACCCGTTAGGACGGCAGTGACTTCGAGGCTGTCGTACGCACGCTCCTGTGGCTCGACCTTGGCAAGGTAGTCGTACATCTCCTCGGATAGCTCATACAGGCGGCCATACGTCTCCTCGAACGCGGCGGCAGTCTCGAAACCGTCGGGCTTAAAGGTGTGGATGGTGACACCTGGGTACCGCTCGCGGACACGCTCGACCAGCTCATATGTCTCGTTGAAGTGGTACAGCGTGTCGAGGAAGATGAGGTCGACGCTGTGCTTGCTGGCTGACTCGGATCCCTCAGTACCCGACGACCGCTTTTGGTCCAGCTTGGACAGGAGGTCGATGGTGACCAGGCCCGTGAGTCCAAACGCTGTTGTCTGATACAGATTGGGAAAAAAGATCTTTGCAAACCGGAGAATATCCTGGGGCTCCATGTTCTCCAGTTGCTTGTTCAGATGCCGCAGATGCTCCGGAGTCAGAGTCACGCGAGGCAGCCGGGCAGTCGATGCGGAGGCCGATGGCGGAGCGGAGCCATATCCAGACTCGATGGATGCGGTATCGTCTACCTGCTTTGAAACCTCAGTGGGTTCCAAGCGGGGAGAGTTGGCCATCGACACGGGAGCTGTGGATGCCTGCGACACCGAAACTTGGGTCTCTGTGGCCATGGCGGAATGTTGCAGGGAGCCGACCGAGTATTTGTTTTTGCTGACAGGTGGAGGCCCACAGTCGAGTGCTGTAGGTTTTCAAAAAAAGAAGAGAGGGGGGTTGGTTTACTGCAGTCTGGTCCTCACGTTGTAGGGCGAGCCTCGTGTGTAAGGGGACAAAAAGGGGGCAGAGGGGAGACGGTGGTGGGTGAAGCGGAGAGGCCCAAGTCGAGAGAAGAGGAAGAGGCGGAGGTGGAGTTGTCTGTTCAAAGCACGCAACCGTCGATGCGTATGATGCAATGATGGGAGCAAGAGGAAGAATGGTGAGCTGGATTGTTGGCGGGGGAAGTCGAGAACGGAGAGGGATATGAGATATTCAAAGACAAAAGGGTAAAGGAAAGGAAGGGAACCGGGAGGGGTGTTATATTACAGTGCAGTTCGGCAGATGCCAGGAAGACGACCGGGGCGTCCGCATTGGATTTCTAAGGCAATACAGAAGCTTCTGTCGCCATATTTTTGGTTTTTGATTTTTAATGACGGGACCGACAGCCGCCGCCACTCTCCACATTCCCGATGCTGGGATATAAAGAAAGGACGTCCAACCTGCCCCTTTCCTTGTCGTTTTCACCACCTTTCATGTCTTCCGCAACTGGCCGGACAGTCCATTACGTTTACGAGTATGTGTTTTTCCCTCGCGTTGCCCACGTCCTGACATCATGAAATGCCATGAGACGGACAGGGGAGACCACGGAGACGCAACAATGGCGAGGACGTCAGCGAGGGTGTGGACGGCGTGGGAGTGGACCGTGGACGAGGCGGCCCGGCACTGTGTTCTTGTGGGGGAAGTGCAATGCTTGCACAGTGCCAAAACGCGCCTGGGAGTCGCAAGTATGACCCAGGCTGTCGACATGCTCGGCGGCAGAGGACCCAAGACGTCGGCCGATTGCGCCATCGGTCGGACGCCGCAAAACGAGCGTGTTATTGAAAAAGCTTTCGATCACGACATCCGAGCTAGTCCTCATCTGGACGGAGAGAGGATGAAAATGTGGGGAGGCCTTTGGATGGGCAAGGCCACGCGAAGAAAGCCCAACAACCAAAATCTGCGGCGGCTAAAAAGCTGCTCCGGCTCCAGAAGTCTAAGAGGACTCCGTACGGAAATAAGCTATGTAGGGGGAATTGCTGCCAAAGCCGAGACAAAATGGATGTTCTTTTTGGTTCAGCACATACGCGAGTCTTTCTCGCACATGTTGTTTCACGTGATACGTCGCCATCACGTGCCATTTCCCCTGTCTGACGGCGCCTTGTCACCGCACCAGCCACCAGGAACGTCCCGTGCTGTAGAGCTGTTGGAACGGCCAACGCAATCTCAGATGTCTGAGATTTTGACAAGAAGATCTGAGATGCAATCATGGGCTGAAGATCCATTGCGCCACAACCAGTCTCCTCATTGCGTGCATCCCCACCCCACTCGCTGTCCACCGCACCTTGGTCGAGGCGACGCGCATTTGTCTTGCATTAGGACGGGATCGCTGCGGGAACACATGTGGATTGCTAGAACACGACGGAGGCGCCGATGTCCCCCTTTGCTGTCTTGTGCCAAGCAGGACGACATCTCAAGATGCCTCTTTGGTGCACCGACGGACCCGGGGGGAAGGTTGGATAGAGACGGGACCCAGTGATAAGAGGATACATGTGTGTCTCGCGGCTCAAGGTGCCGGGCACCTCGCTGCCCTTCGAGTCTGTGTGGTCCGTACATGTTGAGCTAGCTACCACAGGACAGCCGAGTTCGCCGCCTCGGCTGCTGGTCCTAGACCTTGAATCTTATTCGAGAGGATGAGACACGGACACAAACACACATTGGGGAAACGTAGCCACAACAAGAAGCACCTCCCTTGCCGCCACCAGCATCTCCAACGAAACAAGGCGATATTCGGCTAGCATCTAATGCCAGATCTCTTCAAGTCGTGCCTCACTTTCCACATGGCCTCTTTTTCTGGGCCGAACCGCAACCGTTCGTCGGCAACTCGGAATTCGACCCATTCCGCTTGCAGATCCTCGTGATCCTCTTGGGCACCTGGCCCCATGGGTGCCGTTGAGTCCGCAAGGGCGGCGAAGAAAAATACTAACTTGACGGTGTTTGGAGTAGCCGCTTGTAGGTCGGGGTACCGGACAACCCCGACCAGCTCGTTGTTGAACGTGTCGCTTGTCAATTTGGGGTCCACATCCGTACAGTCTCCCGACGAACCTGGACGCCTGCTGGGAGAGTTTGAAGGATGACTTGTGCCACGGGAAGACCTTCCGCTCTCAGCATCAACCACGCCCCCGCCATCCGTGACGGCACCCCGTGTGTGCCCCTCGTGTATACAGTCGCCACCTTCAATCTCTGTCGCGCTGCTTCCGAACAACACCGGGGCTGTAAGGGACACGGGAGCGGATGCGACTGAAGCCACAGATGTGCTCAATGTCGTAGACGCCGAAGATGCGGATGCTGCCGACAGGGACGCGTGGTGGGATATTCTTTCTTCGACCCTTCCGGACGGCGCCGAGGCAGACTCGCTATCTACGAAAGGGTTTGTCGAGCGCGTACGGATTTTGAGAGGAAGTAGGTCGGCGTGGACCCCTGTCTCCTCGTATGTCTCGCGCAGAGCCGCTGACTGTAGATCCTCTCCAATGTTTTTTCTGCCTTTGGGCAGCTGCCAGATTCCAAGACGTCTATTGAAAATAATCAACACCCGGGACGTCTGTGGATCAACACACACTGTGCCGCACGATATGGTGCAGCATTCTGATGGCGTGAAAGTCATGGCGCGGTCGATGTAGTCCATATCGAGGGAAGGACGCCCGTGGCTGTTGTCGACGGTCGCTAGAAATGACATCCTGGGGAACCTGGTGTTTTGGGGGAGAGGGCCGATGGTGTAGATTTATCAAGAGGGCACAGGGCTTATCGGAATAAGAGCGGCGCCCCGGGGGGGAATGGCGGAGGGGGATAAAACGGCGCGCGTAGCAAGGACCAGAAACATTAAAGATACGATACCAAAGCCGAAACAATACAAAGAAAGACACTAAACAGGTAGTAGAAAGAGCCGTAGGTGGACTAAAACATAGGGAACAGACTCCACCCGAAACCAGGGAAAGATGGCTTTAATGTCGATGGAAATGGCTGATGTTAGAGACAAGAGATTTTCTTGGCGGAGACTCGTGCAGCCGGGTTTCCCTGGACAGCCCCTGTTTTAAATAACAAAAAGGAACCAGCCGTGGAATATATTTGTTGTGCCTGTGGAGCTTGTTCCGGGACCCTCGACTACACAGTGATCGCTTCTAGGAAGCACAAGCACGAGAGGATAAATCAGTATTCCCGAGTATTTGTGTGACATGCAGGAGGACGGAGCGAAGACGGAGGAGCTCGGGGCGGTAATGGCCACTCGTCAGGAGATACAGGGCGAACTTTGAACTTTGAAGGCCGGGGGGGAGGCGATGGCGGTAGACGGGGGAGATGTAAGGTGCGTGGTAGCTGCTGGGTGACAAGGCTGCACGACCTGATACGGCCCACCAGCGCTGCTGCATGCAGTTGGTGTTGTCGATTGCGGCCTCCCCGATACTTTGTTGTGTACCGTTGCTAGGAGAAGATGAGAGGGAGGGGGGTCCTACAGCTAGGCTGGACAGACACAGTAGCTGGTGAGGCTGCTTGCAGTCAGCGAAATTAATAAATCAAAACAAAATGGGGGAAGGGGGGGGGGGGGGATCGAGATGGGAAGCAAATAGCGAGACAGGAGTGTAGATGAAGAGAGGAGAAGCGGAAAGGCTATAAGTAGGCTTTCCAAGAAAGGAAATCCACGCCGGCTTCGGGCCATTCCATCGTTGCTTTGCCATCGTCCCAAGAAGCAATGCCTCCGGCGGGAGTCCTGGCAAGAGGCCCATGAGAGCATGTAAACAAAGGGCACGCCAGCACGCTTTCCCCGCCCCGTCTTAAAGGGACCTTTTTTTAAGGTGTCCATGCCGTTATTGATGTACCCGCACTCTGACGTTTCCCCAGATCTCCTTTCTCCTCGCCTCATTGGCGATGTGGCCAACCTGCCGCACGTTCCCTCAACACCCCACTCCACCACAATGAGAATAGCAGGGATGCGCATGGAGGGGCGAGCCGAGGAGGATCACAAATGATCGATGGGCCTCTGCGGTATGTTCAGAGTCCGAGACAGTGTGTATGCCCGTATGACCCGGCAAGTGGGATCCTCAGCACCAAAAAGGTGGGAGGGGGGGAGTATGTTAAGGATTCCCACAGCTAGAGAAGCCCACCTGTGCGGAGTGCACGCGCACATCGCGGCTTTTCTCCCACTCACCGGCTGACGGGAAGTTTCAAAGCGGCCCAGGGCCGAGACCCAGCTGGAATATGAGCCGCGAAGACCGCAACACCTTGGCAAAGTCAGGAACGCACGAGGCCAAGAAAATGACAGGATTAGCAGGCATCTGAGCAGGGAACCGAGAGAGAGAGACGAAGTACACACACACTTATGTCTATGACGAGGCACTGCGATGTTGAGGTGCGTCAGTGTGCGCGGGAGAGAGAGAGGGGGGGGTGGGGGGGGTGCGAAGATGGCAGGGGGGCAGACCAGGACAGAAAGTTGAAGGGCAAGGCGGTGATGTGGGCAGATCCAGCACGGAGGAGTGAGGAGGCTGTGATACAAGACATGGTGCGCTGTCTGATAACTCTGCTATTGCCCCCGAGGCTTCCTGGGCTTTCTTAGGTTTCCTGGCCAAGGTGTTCCCCGACAGCACCTCTAACGAAAGCACCTGATCACCACACATCGCCGTCGTCCCCGGTTCCGGAAATTGTAATGCGCGCCTTGGGCTTGCCGTAGGATCAACGCTTCTTGTTTGCATGATCCCCTCCATGATGCGATGCGTGCGGAAGCCAGGCCTTATGTAGCATAGGGCCAGTTCGGTGCACAGGCGGGCCAAACCGGTTTGGGGATGTCCGTCTGGGGAGGATGGCACCATGCCATCTTCTGCAACGTCAAAGCGCTGGCTTGCTGACTTTGGCTGCTTCAGCGAAAACCCAGGTCTTCCTGCGATCACATTCTCCGTGAGGGCACACATCAGCCAGCTCCCGCATGGCTCCCCGGGAGCATTTGATCGACACCGGGACAAGTGAATTGCCCGGTGGCAACAGGGCAGCCGTTTATTACGGCAGAAAACAAAGCTCGTGGTTATTGGAAGTGTGCACAAGACCCAAGAGAGCGATCTCCGGCGCGACGCGCATCAACAGGAGCCTGCCCAGAGAATCCCTGTCGAGTTGATTTGGGGCCGCGGGCCGTGCTCCTGTATGTAGGGACTCCCCCTGCTGACCAGGTGCGATCGTTTTTGTTGGGCAGCGTCTCCGGAGGCGGGGGGTGCAATCTCTGCCGAGAGCGTACCGACGAGAACGAGTGCAAGAGGCGATGAAGCTGGTGGAGGCGTCCGAATGGTTACAGAGCCAGGTGAAACCACACTCCGTCCAGCGTCCGCCAGCCGCTTCTGCGGACGGCATCCGACAGTCGATGGGAGGGGAAAGTCTCGCTTTTTGTGTACTGCCAGTGCCTGGGAGGACGTGCGAGGGTCTTGCAGCGCCCCTGTCACGAGAGCTGCATGCTGCTCACCGGGGCTGCGGTGGCCCTGCATCCGTGAGTGGTTAGTGGTCGGTGGATTGATTGTGGCCAGCCATGAATGCAAATGGAACACAAAGCGTAAAAGGAGGCGGACTATGAAATGGCTGTTACAGGCAAAGGAGCATGCGCTGAGAGGCTGGTTTCGGACAGGCGTCCCCCCCTCCCTCCCCCCCCTCCAACGCCCCTTCGTCACTGCCCGCTGCCGCTCTTTCATTCCGGAGTTGTGTCACTTGCACGGCAAGGCTCGGCGGAGGTCGGCTTGACAGGGGCGTCAGTTGGTCCTACGAGAAATGCATCGCCGGCCGCCGACACAGCTTCAAAGCTTCCCGTGCCCCCCTGACTGTTGCCTTGGTTCTGGTCAAATAATCCTTTGGGACTTCTGGACGTCAATGGGCCTCGGCTGGGGCGCTTCTATTCCGTTTCGTTTCCGGCTCTTTTATTGTCACAAGATCGGCAGCGCAGTCTGCATCTTTGACCGACGTCATGTTTACAGGTCGAGAGCCGTCAACGCTGTCCCTGACAATCCGCTCCACACAGAGGTCCTCGGGGGCAGGGGGGGTGGTCTATTTCGAATCGCCTAAGCATGCTGTGATCCATCAGAACGCCAATGTCGTGATGCAAACTGCGACCGGAGGGAACACAACGCAATGCATGGGATAAGAGCGCACTGCTCTTGGTGCTCTCCAACAATGCCCTCCAGTTTGGTGCGGCTTTCCTTTTCCATGCCTCAAAACACAATCTGCGCATAGACTCACGAAGCCGGACAACCACTCCCGAAAACAGGCTGTCTTTGACAGCGAGAGAAGCAATACCATATGGCGACGGACCTCAACAGCAAATGTCTTCTGGAGAGCACAAAAAGACCATAAATTCGAGCACCGTCACAGCTCGTACACCATAATCATGACACATAACAAAAGCATCGTCGCCTCATGTACAAAATTACACCCCGTATACTCGTGACATAGTGAAAACGTAGCAAACCACCCGAAAACCCAAAACGCCATGCTATGCAGATGAAAGCACACAGCCCCGTGATAGAATACCGCCTTAAAACAACCCCGCCAACCCCACAAAGCACCCTCTCGACACCTCTCGAGATACGGTTGGATCATTGTCCACCTGCTTGCGGTGGCCTACGGCCACTTGGCCGATTTGTGAGCTCCGTGTAGCGGCGAACACGGCGGATACCAAGCCTGCGGTCATCTCCAGACGTGCCGGTGGCAAAAATCCAGCGAGATCTGGCGACGGGCAGGGACTTAATCCCAAGCTGGTTGAGCAGGGTGGCTTTATCATGAGCGTTTTTAAACGCAGGCTCCTGCATCAAATCGTCATTGGCACAGAAGCTCAAAATCTCTGCAACGCAGGTAACAGCATGTGGCAGTCGGAAGTTCTGGCGGCCAGGAAGCATGGAGACAAGGCACGCAAAGCAGAGCACGAGTAATGCCAAGACGAAGGCGTACAACGCCATATTGGGCACCATGCGCACCTCGCCCGCGGAATCCGTCAGGGCCATAAAGAGCCCCCCTGATAAGGCTGGAAGAAAAGCCATACATGTCGACATCAAGGACAGTGCTGCCACGCGCCAATGCCGATTTTGCACAGCATGCCAGGTGCTTTGGAGCGGCAAACATGCTGCGTAATCGGCTAGAATGGATGCCTCGGGCTGGGCGCCGCCAGCGTTTTTCGACAGTTCGGCCCATGGTTGGAGAATCCTCAAAGTCATGTCCAATGATGAAAAAAGAAGGAACAAAGCTTGCCCCAACAGAGCGGGCAAAGCGCTGTAGAGAAAGTTGGCTGCCGAGAATGCGCCAGTTGAAGGCGTGGCATCCACCAATGGCATGAAGCCCCGTTCAATGTTCGTCTCAGGTAAAAAGGAAACCACAAAAACAGCCAGGAGCAACAAGAAGGCCACGACGATGGAACAAATCAGCGGGCCGTCCCGCATGCAGCTTGGGAGATAGCGATAACGCACGGATTCCGAATATGGTGACAATGCCAGTGCTTCCAAGTCGACGCCGGTAGCATAGCTTCTGGCGTGAGCATGCAGCTTCTCGTTCCACGACCGGGGCGGGTTTCGTTCCGCCCCTTCCTCTGCACCAGAGCCACGGAGATCAAGCCAAGTGTCGTCCAGGTGGTCCGACCCGATCCCGTGCCATATGCCACTAGTTCGGCCATCTCTCCAAGTCCAGTAGCCAAGTTTGTCAATGACACGGCGCTGAAGCACGACGCGTAAATCATCGCGTGCTGCAAGAAGCTCGCTTCCTATATAGTCGGCCATTGTGTTGCTATTTGATGCGAGGGTAATCAAATCGGCAATGGAGCGGGGGTCCCAGATGAGCCCTGTAGAACGGCCGTGCCAATCGACGAGGATAAAGACGGCCGCGGCGGTAAGGCATACGTTCAATACAACCAGAGTCCAAGCAACGCCCTGGACAGTCGCCCAACGCCATTGACCGTCGGCCAAAATCGTCGAAAATAAGCAGCTCTGTAAAGGAATGGTGAAATTTGCGAGCCACATAGACAACAGCGGAAGCCATATGCGCCATGGCATGGTACTCGAGATCTGCGGCCAGAGGAATGACACGGGATATATGTCATCGAAAATGGCCCCGCTGCGGTCTTCAGGATGCGGATGGTCCAGCGCCTGCATGCGGGAAAAAGGGTAGGTCCGGTTGATGGCAGAGGACAGGGACTGGGCGTAAAGAACGACGGCGGCGGAGAGGAGTTGGGGCAGTACACGGAACAGGAAGAATTGACCACCGTAGATGCTGCCACTGTATTCGACGAGGCCGCTGCGTACATTCGAGAATACGGAAGAAAAGATGAGAGCTCCAGTCATGAGGAGACACACGAACACGAACAAGCCGAGTGCGGCCGGGCGCAAAATTCTCGGTTTGAAGTCTGGTAGCGGGAAGACGAGCTGGGCCTGCGGCGAGAAATTCTTCAGGTCAAGATAGGCCCATGTATCTTTGAGGTGGTCCGTGGGGAGTGAAGTGCGCGGAGGCTGCGTGCCCGAGTATACGAGAGTAGAGATCGATAAAGTTGTGCTGGTCCTAGGCTCGTGGCTGTTGGCAGAACCGGAAAGCCGAGGCGAGGATGGCTGTCGTGCTGGGGGTTCGTACGTGCTGCTCGGCCCAGCAGGTAAGCGGCGGCCGACACCATACTGGGCGGCCATAGGAGCAGTGGGCTGCTTGATTGATGCCGTGCCGATACTGGTGCCGCCACGAGGCAATTGGTGAGAAGTGTAATAGCCCAAGCCATCGTCAGGGATGTGACGGTAAGGAAAGCTGCTGCGATTGCTGTTGGCGCTCCCGCCATTTCCGGCATCCGTGGATGCTGTGAGATTTCCTGTCAAGGCGTCGAGGGCATACATAATGTAGGGAGTGTCGTCCACACCCGGCGTGACGTTGGAAGCTTCGCGGGCCAAAGCGTCCTTTAGGTACCGCCCCGGGTTGATGAGGGCCGCACCAGGCACACCGGGGCCAACATCTAGCCCGGCACCAGTCCTGGAACCGCCCATAAAGGGAGAGAAAGCAACGCTTTGACTAAATATGGCATCAAAAGCCGAGTCGCCGACTTCCGGTTCCGCAAGTCGGCGAGCTGTGGGCCTAGGAAGAGCAACGGCACGCCGCGGAGAGGTGCTTTCTGGTGCGAGAGGCGGCCCGAAGAGGCGATCAGGGCCGTAGAGGCCGTCGGAGGACGGGGACCTCCGGGGCAGTGCTTCTGTCGTGGCAGATGGTGGTGTTGGAGCGTGGGGGACGGCCGTCAGTGGTGGCGCAGGCTCGTTAGAGGCGAAAGAGCCCTCCGTGTCCCACAGGCTATAGTTGTCGGCAGCACTACCAGAGGTGTTTCCAGCTGGCGGCGGCCGACCCGCCTGTAGTGGTGGGGTCTCTGGTGAAAGCGGCCAACCAGCCCCGGCGCGGTAGAACCGGCGGTCGAGGAGGACTGGAGTTTGGGGGCGCGTATGTTAGTTCGGGAGCTGATGGAACGGGAAAGGGGGAGAACGGGCAAGGTGACATACGGGACTCTTCTGTGGAGTTCAAGGCCGAGCGCTCGGCGTCCATCCTCAAGCAGTTGCTTGCCGACAGCTCACGACGGCTTCGTGTTGAAAGTCCCGCTTGTCGACAGCGGTGTTGCCAGTAAAATGCTGACCCCGTCAGAGTTGTCGACGCCCCCAAGCGGTTTCACGCTCTTTGTGCTGATAGGCCACGGCCAAGGCGACAGTCATGAGGCAGCCGCGGTCTTTGTGCTCTCTGTGAGACAGGGTGGGTGTCTGATTGGCCGGGTCTCTCCTGTCCTGGCTGGCTCTGCTGTTTCTGCGGAAGGCGCCTGGTTAGGTGAATGACTGGAATTCGGGAAAGGAAGATGCACAAATAAGATGCGGGCAGCAAGAATCCAAGCAAGAACGGCCGCGTGGTGGGCGGCCGCTGCACAGAAATACAAAGTTCCATGTCGAAGACGAGGCTGGGAACTGGTCCATCGCGTTCCCAATTGGGCGACTTGGAGGCTGGTCTCTCGCCTGGTGCCGTCGACTGTGCAGTGTCGTGCCATCCTGACGGGGCTGAAAGCGAAGCACCAAAACCAAACTGGGAGGGATGTCGACTCCATAATGCATTGCCAGCCTCCCAGTTGTGCCCCAGCCCAGGTACCCCTTCCCAAGCTGCCCCACATAATTGACGCTAGCTGCCACACTTTGGGAGGCTAGGAAACACCAGTGGCTGGAACACCGCCGGGTACCTTGCATAGCGCAAGGCCCGCAAGGCCTACGACGTAGTGGTCCAAGCGCCTACGGAGTACTCCGTATGATCGGCCTGGCCAGGCCAAAACCCGCAACAGCTGGGTCCAGGTGGCAGCCTGGCGGACAAGGAAACAGCGAAGAAATGCATATGTACGGAGTACGGAGTACGGAGTACGGCCGACGATCCTTTGCCGGTCCCCAAGGCAAGCCAGCCATCTTTGAGGGCGATTATATAAGGGGGCTCTTGTGTACAAGTACGACTACGACGCCTGTTCTCAGGCAAGGCAAGGCTCTTGCGCTCCGCAAAGGTGACAACAATCAGAAGCCCATTGCCCACACTACACCTTTGGGCTTCCTCTATCCTCCTTTCCACGATGCGTCCGACGGTGTACTCCGTACCCCTCCCACCCATTGCTGAGCAGTCTCCAGCTTCGTGCGGGGCTGCCGTGACCGTATCCTACCTTTATACACTCTTGGGTGGAAGGGGCTATGGACGCCTGCCAACTTCTGACGCAGCAGCTCCAGGAACGGAAGGAGCTTGTCTGTGTGCGGCCCATGGAAGTGACCACACCGCCTTGGAAGAAACGTGACATCCTACCAGCTCTTTCTGTGCGCACCACCAGCTCGCTCTTTTGCTCGACATGCTTTCGTCTCTGCAGTTCTCTGCGCTGTCTCGCACGGCACCAGCCTTACCGACCCGGAGAGCCCTGAAAGGAGAAATTGTCCATCCGCCGGCAAAAACCATATGAACACAGCCTTCAAATCTGTGTCTCTGAAAGGCTGTCTAAGCCGTGGGCATCGCGAGAGGCGGTAGGTCGTCCCACGGGCCCGGCGCACCTCTGGCCTTGATTGTTGCTGGCATCTCTTCTTCGTCTATAGCCCCCCAGGGCTGAATCTGACATTCCCGTTACTGCGTTCCCTGCTGGCTAAGAGCTGGACGCCTTGAGCAGCACCAACATCGTCGAGAACGAACCCGTGGCTGGTGGAATGCCTTACGCTGTGCAGATCGGAGAGGACGAGGCATGGGATCCAGATCAGCCGAGCAGTTTGCAAGGCGAACTGGGGGCGCACCCTCCTGCTCCAGCTGCAGGAAGTCCCGCATTCAAACCGGCGTCCACCGGTGGTCTCACCCAGGACAGTCGCAGAGGTGGCATGGCGTTCTCCTCGGAAAAGTCAACCTCCTCTATTAATCCGGCTTGTGCCTCGGAATCTGGGGTGATGCCGTCTGTCGCCGCCGGCTTGGAGGGCAGCGGCCGTGGCCGGCATCAGCTGCCCTCATCAACCAGCCGTGAGCGCTTAGCACTTCGTGAAAAACACCCATGGCACGTGCGGAAAACAGCATATGTCGGTTGCGAGTACGACAAGACCGCAGCTGCACCGGTCGGTAGGGTGTATATCGAGCGCCTACGGCCCCTGCGCCTGCGTTACCCAACCCCGATCCTGCTCATCCAGGGCAGGTTTCATTCCAGCGATGTAAGCTTGAGAGAAAAACAAGGCGCTGAAAACGATGCACACTCCCATTTTCGGCGTGGCTGTTATGCATAGTAGATAGTGAGCCTCAAAGTGTGGACAGGAAGGCATCAGAACGACTTAGATTGCAGACTCGCATTGGCACCAGAACCTGAACGATTCGCAACGACACACAACACTACGGGTGGTTCATGTTTGCGTTTTACAGCACTGACTGTATTATATACCTAGGTTTGGCTGACAAAACCCGATGGGCGCCAAGGGTGGGCATCCGCCTTTCTCTTCATGGGTTACGAAGTTGTCTTGCTCGACCTCCCTCCTCGTGGGCGGTCAACATGCCTGACTGCATTCGCCGGGTCCAGCTCCACCGCCGAAGCGGATTACCCAGACGCGGATTACATCGAGGCAGAGTTCACTGCGAGTGCAAAACGTGCCGAATCCTACTGGCCATCGGCATGCTGTCACGACAAATGGCCAGGGTCTGGACGCCGTGGCGATCCCATTTTCGACAACTACTTCATGTCTCTTAGCGCAGCAACCGTGGACAGCCTGAGTCACCAAAGAGTCTCACAGAATGCAGTTGCCAGTGTTTTGAGATGGTTGGACGTTCCAGCAACCGTATTAGTTGGTGAAGGCAGCGGTGCTACCGTGGCTTGGCTTGCTGCCGACGTGGTGCCCGAACTCGTCGCGGGCATTGTCGCTATTGAGCCAGACGGCCCTCCCTTTTCAAGTGCCAGCTCCAGGCTCCCGAGCGGGCTATTCGTTCATTCCGGAAAACCGACGCCCTCACCCAGCAAGCGACAGTTTGGTATCGCGGATATCCCTCTGACATTCGAGCCCCCGGTGCCTGCCAGAGACGTCTCCTGCCCCCCCAAAACCAAAACCCGCATGGCAAGCAATGTGCCGGGGTCCGACAAGAGCCGTGCCAGGACGAAGGCACCTCTTTCCGCCCCAGATCCTGCTTTTAGGATAGCCCTGGCTCATGGCTCTACTGGACGAGGCTTGAGTTACTTGCAGGACGACCAGCGCACGACGAAGGGCGACGACCCACTACCGAACACCAAATCCGTGCCGGTACGAAAGCTTGTCAATCTTGCACGATTTTCTCATGCGGTTGTAACTGCTGAAGCCAGCAGCCACCCGACATACGACTGGGCCACCGTTGATTTTTTAAGACAGGCAGGCGTTCCCGTGCAGTGGCTCGAGCTAGCAAAGCATGGAATTCACGGCAATGGCCACCTATGCTTCCTCGAGACTAACAGCAACACAATTGCCAAGTTCCTCGCCTCGTGGATCCAGCGATACATACCATGTGCACAGCCGCTTGAGGGGTATGTGGTAGATAACATATACTCTCATGGCAGTTGGCCACCTACGGGACCTGGTTCGTTGAAACCCGGTGCAGCTGATGAGACCAAAACACCGGACGGTAACATCGCATCCGCCGGGTTGATGAACGGGCCTTCTGTGTCTTTGCAGAGTGGTCAGACATTATCAATACCGTCTCTCCGAGATGTCAACTGGATATACCAAGAGTCCATCAACCAAAGACTGGTCAACCAGAGACTTGCTCAGCAGTCTCTTGTTCTAGGCGGACCTTACACTGCATGGCAGGCACCTCAGTCCCAATCCAAAGCAGGGCGCTGTGCGGACAGGCACACGCACGTCTCTTTGCCGTTGCACTTACGGGGCTCACTGTCCTCTGGGCAGGATCATCCGAAGCTATGGGACGTGCTTCTCGGCCCTCGGGATGAGATTCCGCTGCACGGGTTCTCCAACGTACCGTCCCCGGGCACTAGCATAGGAAGCTCAGTCGTGACGTGGCAGCAGCCGAGTCAAGTGCGCGATATGGCCAACAGTATGCTAAGCAATTCTGTGCCTGGGACGCCAGAAATGGGGAGCTACTCGGCATTCCCCAGAACAGGCGCCCACCCCTACATGCCCACAGCGTTGCCAAACTTTCAGATAGTTTCTGTCGTCGAGCGAGGAGCAGACATGGGCCGCCCCACGATACCCCTCGACATTGGCTGGGCGTCCACAGTGGGAACTAATAAGGTTCAAGTCCCATTTGTCTCCAACCATCCCGGAAATCCTGCACCGTTCCCGCACCTGCCCCATGCACTGCTGGGCACAAGTAGAGGAGAAAACACGGCTGCGGTGCCGCCTCCCCAGGGAGCCAAACTTCATCCAGTGTGGCCTCTGGACTTCACAGCGAAATCGCTCCACCCCCTAGACGAACAAGCGCAGGTCTCCATGCTGCAGCCAGGAGGTCCAGCAGGTCAAGGTACCGGCAATGGGGGAGTATACAGAGCAAACGCACGAGGCAGCGTGGCTCTTCCGCGACAGGCGGGATATTTACCAGTTCCGTCCAATGATTGGACGATACCACAATCCCCAACTGCGGAATTGGTCAAATGCAGAGGCAATAGGCCGGACGGTTTCGATGGAGGCAAGGGCGGAGAAACATGTGACTCTGGACGAGCGAAGCGCAAACGTGCCGGCAGCACAGCTGGGGCTGGTTCTACGGATAACGTCCTGGCCATTGCCCTCCCTATTTTAGATGGCATGGCCAATGGTTTAGCCAGCGGTTTGCCTGCGGCCAGTGATGTTGTTTGAGAAGACGAGCTCTGGCGACGTTAGTTGAGTTTCCCGACAACGTCTACAAGATCATATGAGGGGCTGATCCCATGCCACGCCGGTTTGTAAGCTACTTGTTTTGATTGCGGGCGTAGGTAGTCGAAGCCATCGACGCATTGCATTGTTCGTTTCTTTCTGGGGTTCGAACTTCGCTTTCTTCAAACTGTGCTCTTCAGTGGTGGCGGAGGTAGTTAGCTGAGGCGTATTACTAGGACGTAGTTGTGGCCGGTATTGTCCACCAACAATGCCATCAAAACCGTTGCCGGCTGTACGTCGAAAGATGGTATTAGGATGTCTCAGGGAACGGTGCATCTTACTACATTACGGAGTACTGCGTAGTGTCTTCCAATTGGGCTGGGGAGCTCAGGCCTCCAGTCGCACTAGTGGTTTCAGTTGCGGGGTCAACTGACCTCGCCGCCAGCACAGGCAAAACAGCTGCCCCAGCCCGCCCCCTCGCCGCAGACCAAAATACCGACGCAAAAGATACGTTTGCTCTTTGTCTCTCGCCATCCAAACTGGTTGCCTGCCTATGGTTGGCCGCCGAGTGGCCAATTCCTGTAGGGCTACTTAAAGCCGACGTGGCTGTCGCCAGAAAGAATGCCAAGTTCTGCCAACTCTGATTCTGACAAGGTCGCCTTGCCTGTTCCCCAAGAAGACGCTTCTTCCAAGAAAACGCCGCCCAACACCGAAACCTGTATCTTGTCTTGAACCTCACCACAGCCCGTCCGCCTTCACTTAGCCATGTCTGACGAGACCTCCAACCCCGTCGTGGACGAGACACCCATCTCGCCGGTGCGTCGTGACAACCCGGCCCGGCGCAACTCGCTGGAGCAGTATCTGCAGAACCGACCCCACCGGGAGGAGCTTGTCCAAAGTGCGTTGCTGCTGTCCGGCTACTAGACTGCTGACCGTGTCTTGGGCGGACATGATACTTAAGCGTGCGCCCCCGCTAACAGTTGCCGCCTCGTGCGCCTCGCAGAGAACATCCTCCCGGCGTCCACGGCTGCCCCCAGCCTGCAGGCCAACCAGAAGGAACTCGAGAAGAGCATGCGTGCTGACTCGCTCAACGACAAGATCTCCCAGCGTCCCTCGCCCGAGGAGCTGATCAAGAAGGGCGTACTGGATGATGACCCGCGGTCCGCTGCGGAGAAGTATGAGGAGGCCATAGAGGAGGAATACGCTAAGCGGGAGGGCGGCGCCTAAGCAGGACGAGCTACGGAGTATTACGGTGGGCACGACGGTGGGAGGAAGCTCGCTTTCAGTGTATGTGTCTTATTATCCTATCTTACCACTCCCAACTCCTTGTGGGCGGATGCCGCATAACACGTCGAGGCGGGCCTCTGCCGTCCATCATGTTCAGAGTATGAAGAGAGTCGCCAAAGGATGTGTGAAAGTAGCAAATTGTATGTTTTGACGTCAAACTACCAAGCCAGCCGGAAAAGACGCTGAAAGGTTTGTTTGCTGGCGGCCAGCGCTGTCCCGCGTTGTTAGACAACGAAGCGTGCAAACTCATAAAAGTTACACCGCTTTTGCATCAGTCTCACGAATTACACGACCGGGAGAACAAAACATGCCAGAAATGCCTAACCAATAGACACACCCGTCTGCCCCCTACACGCACAGTGCAGGGGGCCCACCCAAGGTCGTTGAAAGGTCTTCCGTAAAACCCAGTGCCCGCCCCCAAGACCCCGTTCCCGGACTACGGAGTAGTGCCGCAATGCGCCATCATTTGAGCGTCATTCCATCCAGCCGAGTGCTGTTCAAACGCCTCGACTGTAGTAGCGAGAGGCATCGCGATATTCTGGCCGCGGCTCGTCTGTATCCATGTTGGATTGGTTGTGGTTTGTGACGCAAACAATCTGCTTATTGTGGTTGATACGCGACTTTGCCCCAACTATCTGGCCACCTGTAGGCACGAGAGTCAGAATCGAAGCCTGCAGACGATTGGGGGACCTCTCAAGCTTCGGATACCCTTACCAGAAGCGCCACTGCCGTGTGGCATCGTCGGTGCGCGAGAACCTGTGCTGCTTTGCTGCGCGGGTGTGTCTGATCCATACGACGAGACATAGCTCACTGCAGTGATTGTGGTCGACCATGAACCAAACGAGGTGGCCCGATGGTTGCTTGCGCCGTCGATAATGCACGAGGGCATTGTGAAGGTGCAAGATGATGTGAGAGAGCTGCAAGGTGGGTGTGACGAATAAGACGGACAAGAGAGACAATATATCTTTGCAAATAATACTGAAGGGCTTGGGGCTTCCGACAAAGAAATACAAACGGGTCCGGAAACAGAAGGCGAGGCCTCAGGTACGAGGTGGAGGGCCGAGGGTATAATATATGAGAAGAGAGGATTGCCAGCTATGCATTGTGGGAGAGAAGCCTGCCACATGGCTCATTGTCTAGGCTCCAAGCACACGCCTTTGAGATGGACTAAGGAGTATGATGATGGTTATCATCAGGGCATGGGACATGTCCGGGCCAAGTCCCGCGAATCCACCAGCTTTCCCACGCCCTTCTGGGCTTCGATGAGCGTTGATCTTCTGGCACGGCCGCCTTGCCTATTGCCAGGGCTGTTTGTCCAGAGGGCGAATAGTGTGTCCGCAAGGCAGATGCCGAGATCTTGTCCGGCCCAGATTTTGGCAAGAAGCCCCGATCCCAGGCAGCAGCGGTGGGGGATCGTGGACCTCTGCACAGGCATAATGGGCGTGGCAAGGCTGCGGGTGGGAAGCCTGCTTGGCCTGGTCACTGTGTTCGGTGGCTGCCTCAGTCGCTTATGGTGTGGAGGATAATACCCCACACCCACCCACAGCCAGCTTTGGCTAATTATGGGGCGCCCGCCAATAGCGAGCCTTTCCCAAGCATTGGCCAATCGGGGGGTCGTCTCGCCCAGAGGACAGCAAGACGTCTTTCTGTATTGTGGCCAGGCCCTCGATTTGCCAGGTTGTTAATAATACATCCTCTCCCCCTCATTGTTCTCGCCCCTATTATTACGGAATAGGAGAAAACAGCACCTGGCTACATCGTTGCAGACGCCTTCTCTCTGCCCAGCCTTCATCCCACGCCCCAGCTCCAACCGCCCGCGTCCATCGTGAGAACCAAAAATGCAGGGCCTCTTTCTTTCGCTCTCCCTCTTGACCTCGGCGGCCATTGGAGCCCTGGCTGCCGACCTCAACATTGACGTCACTCTCCCCGTGGAATGTGAACGGCGTACGAAAGCCGGCGACAAAATCAATGTCCACTACCGCGGCACACTCGAGTCAAATGGAAAAAAATTCGATGCCAGTATGTTGGCGGACTTGGACGGCTGCCGGAAGCTCCGTGTTGTCCTTCTGAGAGAACGATCATGGCTTGTAGACGCAGCGTAAACTAACGCTTCTTCCCCCCTCAAGGCTATGACAGAGGCACACCCTTTTCCTTCACCCTCGGCAACGGCCAGGTGATCAAGGGGTAAGGCGGCCCTATGTTCAAAGGAAATTGGCCCTTCATCAGATGGCTGGCTAACCAAAGGTCCGAAATGCCTTGTCTACAGCTGGGATCAGGGTCTCTTGGATATGTGCATTGGGGAGAAAAGGTAGCCCCCCCTTACCCTCCTCTCGAAGGGTTGAGTCTTCCCTCTCCGCTACAACAGAAAAGTTTGTCTTTCAGGCCTGCAGCTTGAATCTATTAACTCGGCTACCAAACGCAGGACTCTTACAGTGCCCCCGGAATATGGCTACGGGCAACGAAACATGGGCCCCATTCCCGCCGGTTCTACCCTGAGTATGTTTTTTTCTTCTTTCGTTCAAGATGGAGCGTCGCGAGACGGCTCCCTCAGTAATATCGGAGCTTCGAGTGCAGGATAGCGACGCAAACGAGTCCGGTTTCCGACGAATGGAAATGGAGTGCTGACGTGCCTACCCATCCTAGTTTTCGAAACGGAACTGATCGGTATCGATGGTGTCCCGAAGCCTGAGACTATCATCACCAAAGTGGCCACCGGAGCGCCTGCTCCTAGTTCAAGCGCCGATGTCGATCCGGAATCGCCCAAAATCGTCGAAAAGGTTGCTAGCAAGGTCGCCGATGCGGCCGAGGTTGTGAAGACCATCGTAGCCGACACCGACGGCGACCAGGAGCACAATGAGCTGTAATTATGCCATTCGCGGTGTGGCGCTGCAAAGGCGTCCGGCCCGCTCCCCTCCCAGACCATCAACGATTCGTGTATGTGGCAGAGGAATCTGGCGGGACAGCCTTGCTCATCGTTCTTTGCCCAACGATTCTTTTCCGAGCTAAAGGTGCAAGACAAGCAGCATTGCGCGGTGCTTGCCGCTGCCCGAGGTCCTAGACCGCGCCACCATACACAGCTTCATCCATTCTTTATCCCCAGATGCATTTCCAGTCGCCTTGTGAACCTTTGTGCATATATCGCATACGAGCGGCCACTTGGGCCCTTGTGTCCTCTGTTGTGATCCGTATATTTCCAACACAAAATCACGTGCCGTCGAGTTTCGTGGTGCACGGTTTTGCAATACGGTGCTGTATTGTGCGCACTGTGTGCTGATATCGAAGTTCGACGTTCTTGTCAGCATCAGAAAGGCAGTTTTGCTGTTCGCATGACACTCATGCTGACCGACACGCACGCACAGCTTGCATTTTCCCACCCATCCATCGCCTAGGCGAACAGCGTGCTAACTGCAGGCGCGGGGACGTTTCGGGGTCTTTCCGCCTAGGCGCGAACACGCAGTGAAAGAAAAGACGGACAGCGGTGGACGCAACGGCGGATTTGGCGCTAGAAGAAGAATCGAAGCTCATGCTCTGTTCTCGAGAGGATAGCGAGAGTGGTCGGCCAAGAGCCAGTCTTCGCTGGCACAGCACGACACCGGGGCAGCTTCGGCAGCAAGAGACGGTCCTAAGACGGGCCGCCGCGAGCTGCCAGCAGCAGGCTGTCAAAAAAATACAGCAACCCACAAGGGCAACCCAACGCCGCATTCAAGCACCCCATCTTGACATCGAGCGACATGCCACGGCACTGGACCGACTCCTCCGGCCGGGCTCCCCGCCTCGCCGGTGCGGCCGGCCGCCTCGGCGCCGTGTTGCCGCCCCTTAACTTCATCACTATTCATTACGCCTACTTCCTGGTCACCCCGCTCGTCTTTTCACTCATCTTCTGGGGTTCATCCGAGCCTGCTTTTAGCATCTCATACACGGACAGTCTGTTTCTCGCCGTGTCTGCCATGTCCGAGTCTGGGCTAAACACGGTGAATCTGAGCCAGATGACAACGTGGCAGCAAATCATTCTGTTCCTTCTTATTGTCTTCGGCAGCTCGATATGGGTATCCATCTGGACTGTTGCATTTCGGAAGCGCGTCTTTGAGCAGCGCTTCGACGCCGTCGTGAGCGCAGAGCGTACTCGCCACATGCATCGCAGCCACTCGAGGGGCAATGCAAGGCCTGGTGTGTCTCTGCGGCATTGCATAAGCCAATGCTCCCGCAAACGCGCCAAGCAAAACCTAGCCGATGGCATTCTTCCAGCAGTGGCGCCTCCTTCAAACCTTGTCAGAGACTGCGATGTTTCGCCTCTCGGTGTGTTTCCGGAAGGGCTCTCCGGCAGTGGAACACGCGGTCATCAAGAACCGAGGCTGTCGGCTGACATTCTGGCTGCGGAACGTGTCCGCACGAAGCAGGCGGGCGCTGCTACTCCCATACCACGCCCGGAATCAGCAGGCCACATAACTTTCGAAAGCAGCCCAGCTGCCACTTCAAGGTCCACCGCCTGCGCACAAACTGTCAGATCGTCTGCGCGACGAGTTACGCCCGCACCGCACGACAGCGCTACTACCGACGAGAAGCAGGACAGGGCCTTTTTCGGCTGCCACATATGGGGAGCCTCCGATTTCCTATTCGTGCGCTCTGCTGGCCGCAGCTCTCAATTTCACGGACTCACGCGCGAAGAACGCGAGCATCTTGGTGGCTGCGAGTATCGCGCTCTCAAACTGCTGTCCATCCTCGTCCCTCTGTACTTCTTTTTGTGGCAGCTCTTGGGTTGCATTGCTCTTGGTGCCTGGATCAACAACAACATGGCCGATGTTGCTACCAGCAACGGCATCAACCCCTGGTGGCTCGGCATTTTCAATGGCGCCTCGGCATTCAACAACTCAGGCATGTCGCTCCTTGACGCCAACATGATTCCCTTTGAAAGCGCGCATTTTGTCATCACCACTATGGGTCTAATGATCCTTGCTGGAAACACTGCATACCCTGTGTTTCTGCGGCTCATTTTGTCTAGCCTCCTGAAGATTCTTCGCTGGGCTCCAGACGACGAACGGTTCTCAGAGACCAAGGCCACCATTGAGTTTATTCTTCGGTATCCACGGAGGGTTTACACTAATTTGTTTCCGGCACGGCCAACCTGGTGGCTTCTGTTCATGGTTGTTTTGCTTAATTGCATCGACTGGGTTGCATTCGAGCTTCTCAATCTTGGAAATCCTGTCGTCAGCAGCATTCCCACCGGTTCACGCATTCTCGACGGCCTTTTCCAGGCGATCGGTACGTGTTGTGTGTAGCCAATCTCGGTCTCGGTGGCTTTCCCGCTTTTTTTCTTTTGCCCGTCTGTGAAGTTGTGCTTTTCACTTTGAGACTCCAGCATGCTAATGCTCTATCACACCATGTAGCGGTTCGCTCCGGAGGCTTTTACATTGTGCCAATAGCACAGGTATATATCGGGCTACAGGTGTTATATGTCATCATGATGTATATCTCGGTGTATCCTGTCGTAATTACCATGCGGCACTCGAATGTGTATGAAGAGCGGTCCCTGGGGATCTACTCCGACGACCCCAACGTGTCAACCTCGAATGGCGCCGAAGGGCTGACGCGAAGCATGTCGGAAACGCCAGCCCGCGAGCTGGCACGCGTTATACAGAGAGCGCTTTCTCCATGGAACGGGGTTGGCGTACCCCCTCTGGCTAAGGGACAGACCCCCGAAAGCCGTATAAGCTTCATCAGCCAACAAATACATGGCCAGCTGGCGCACGACCTTTGGTGGTTGGTCATTGTGGTATTCGTCATTACCACTATCGAAACTTCACATTTTCTAGCCGATCCTGTCTCGTTCAGCGTCTTCAATGTCATCTTCGAGGTGGTGTCTGCCTACGGCTGTGTTGGAATCTCCGTTGGAGTACCGTACGCAGCCTTTTCCTTTAGTGGTGGCTGGCACAGAGCAAGCAAGCTGATCCTTTGCTTGGTCATGATCAGAGGCCGGCATCGAGGGCTCCCTGTGGCTCTCGACCGAGCTGTACGTCTCCCGGGGGAACAACTACACCGGGACGAAGAAGAAGACTACCGCATACGACGCAGCATGACAAGCCGGCGCCTAAGCATCGATGGTGGCGTTTTGGTGTCGTAGGTTTCCAGCCGTAGGCTTCCTGCCCACGTTCGGCGTGGACCGCGGCGTGACACTTTTTACCTTTTCTGCTTTCTTTATTATTTTTTTTTTTTACAAAGCCAAAACACCTACCTTTAGATCATTGAGATGCAGGCATCCAGTTAAAGCAGTATATATTGCATTATTGTTTTTGTGTTTCTGATGGCGCCACGGAGAAAGGCGATTGGAGGGTTTGGTCTACGTTCCTTTATTTGGAGGCATACGGAATACAAACCAAGCACAGTGTACATATCACGATACTGTATAAAAGATTAGATAATACGGCCCCCGACCGTCCAAATCTCACCGCCCTCGTCACTAGCAAGGTACGAAGGAAGAGTTGCGTTCGTAGGGTAACGAACCTCGTTTTGCTGCGACATGTCTGCCTCGCCCATAGCTAGCTACTCTCTGTCACCTCGAGGCGGACTTTCGCGATGGCCTTTGCCGGCGACTCGGGTTTACCGACGGAGGAGAATGGGCAACGAACAAGAGACGCGCCCGGCCTGGCCACCGACGCGACCGTCACGAACAACTCAACCGCCGAGAAGCCCGCCCACGACACTCTTAGATATTCTCTCCTTGGGCCCTCGCTGCTCAAGGCCGGTCAGGAGTCGGTCGACCAGGCTAAGGTAGGTTTCTTTACGAGACGCTAGGCACCGGAAATCAGACAGGCAGGCAGCAGCTGATCACGCAGGTCTCGGACATTATTTACAACGCGTCTAAAGGCTCCAAGTACTTCGACCGAGAAGAAGAAAAAGACAAGATCCTTTCCTCTAAAATCGACCAGATCCTTGCGAGGAAGGCGCAGCTTGAGCGCCAGGACCTATCTCGCGACCTGCGACTGGTGGACAACCTCATATCACAGCTCAACTCATCCCGGGATCTGTCACAGTACATCGTCCATGTTGACTGCGATGCCTTTTATGCGGCCGTTGAGCTTTTAGACCGCCCCGAACTGGCAGGTGTGCCGTTTGCAGTGGGGGGCGGGGTGCTTTCGACGTGCAATTATGAGGCGCGCAAGTTTGGCTGCCGAAGTGGCATGGCTGGTTTTGTTGCGAAGAAGCTCTGTCCTCAGCTGGTCATGCTGAAGCCCGATTTCACCAAATACAATGCAAAGGCCCAGGAAGTTCGGCAGATCCTAGCAAACTACGACCCGCGTTTTGAGAGTGCAAGCATTGACGAGGCCTACCTCAACATCACCCGGTACTGTGCTGCTCACAATAGCACACCCGCCGCGGCCGTGGAGAAGCTTAGGAGGGAGATACTGGAGAGGACCAAAGTGACTGTTTCCGCAGGCATTGCCGCCAATACGCGACTGGCCAAGATCTGTTCCAATATGAACAAACCCAATGGGCAATACCTACTACCAAACGACCGTGGTGCGATACTCGAATTCATGAAAGAGCTGCCCTGCCGCAAGGTAAATGGCATAGGAAGGGTGTTTGAACGGGAACTTGCCGCGGTGGGGATAAAGACCTGCGGAGACATATTTGAGCAACGGATATACTTGAATTCGCTTTTCGGGGACAAGGCCTGCTACTTTCTGGTTCAAGCCCATCTCGGCCTTGGAAGGACGCGAGTTCAGCCAGCAGAGGAAAGTGAGAGGAAGAGTGTCGGCACTGAGAGCACCTTTCCAAGCATATCAGATTCCGAAACTCTGCGGCAGAAGCTTCGGCGAACCGCCGAAGACCTCGAACGGGATATGCGGCGTGCGTCTTGCAAAGGGCGCACCTTGGTGCTCAAAATCAAGCTGCATACCTTTGAGGTGTACACCCGTCAGGTTGTACCGTCGCGAGCTTTACTTTTTGCAGGTGATTTGTACAACTATGCTCTTCCCATGCTGGCGAAACTGGAGCAAGAGATACCAGGCATAAAAGTCCGGCTTATGGGCCTCCGGTGCACGCATCTAGTCAATACTAAAAAGCCGGACACGCGATTATTTTTTGGCATGGGATTACCAGAGACCACCGGAGCAACCGACAACGGTGCCGAGTGGGAGGCATGGCCCGACGATGAGCACGACGGCCAACTGACCCCTGCGGGAGGCGAGGGCGCAGGGACATCAGTCTCACAACCACAACAATCACAATTACATCCAGGGCTCGAGCACCAAAGTGGGAATAGCCCCCCCACTACGTCGCCATCTCATTCACATGGCAAGGAGATCACTCCTAATCCAAAGGGGAGCACCAGCAGCACCACCGGGGAACAGTCGGTGCCGCATGACAAAGGTTGGCCCTGTCCAGTCTGTCTACGGGCACAGCCAGCTGACGAGAGGCGGTTCAATGACCACATCGATGCGTGCCTGTCCCGCCGTGCGATCCTGGAGGCCATTCACGAGACTGCTTTGGAAGGTCGAACAACGGCGGAAGCTAGTGCTGGTACGGGGAAGAAAAAGAATCGTCCTATACCAGTAAAAGCGCTGGAAAAGGACCCTCGCCAGAAGAAGATTTGCTTCGGGGCGCCGTGAGCGCCACAGCCGCGTTAAATAGACGGGTGCCAGTCTGGATATAAACAAGGCTGGGGACGTTTCCCTGCCCAGGTTTCTTGGCACAACACTGCAGTCGATTGCTCCGTCTTTGGTGCGGAACCAGTTTTGCTGTACCCCCTAGAGAAAAAGCAATTTGCCTACAGTCGCAAATGAAATACATTTCCAATTAAACAACGATGGTATTCGATTTGCCGGTTTGGCCTTGCCAGAGCCCCAAGACAGGCCGCCTCAACGCCGGTTCCCTGCCGCCTGTATTAATGCGCCAGTTGAGCAAAAGTAGCACAAGAGAAGAAAAACAAAAAAACAAAACACGCAAGCAGACCAGCAAAGCGGTTTTGGTGACCATGAACATATCATGGGGATGCGCAACCGGAAACGCCCCGGATAGCATCCGTCCTTGGTTTCGAGCTTGACTTCACGTCATCACACAACCAAGGGCCACTCATTCAGCCGTCATCAAACCGCTGGTAGACCAATTGCCGTACACGACTGTCAAACTATGGCCCCGATCGTTGTCAGCAGCATTTTCAGCAGGAACAGCTGCTGGGCAACTTCCGGTTGCGACACCTGCTATTGTAGGTTGACGCGACACCGGCGGGGCCAGGTTCCAAAAGCTGTGAAGGGACAGCTGGTTGGGGGGGAGACCGCCTTGGGGGTGCAGAGTTGTCGGCGGGAGCGCAAGGGCCTGGGCATCTTGGCCATTGCTCTCAAACACCTGCTCCGCAGGTGGTGACGCCTGCCGGCGCGTTGGCTGCTGCGCCGTGTACAGCAAGCTCAAGGTGTGCTCTAAAATGCGGATGAATGTCAGAAAAGGGCACGCATCACGCCAATTCAAAAGACTGGCGGAAGCTCCGGCCTTCGCAGGGTCTGCGTACGATGGACTTTGGCATCCGAGGGTCGGCCATTGCGTAACCGCTTCAGGGTCCGGCTTGGGAGATGACTCGGCGCACTGTATCCGCGGAACATCGATGTAGTATGGAGGTCGCAGTCTATTGCAGTCGCCGAAAAGTCAAAGCTCGGTACGGGTCGTGAGGGCGAGGACAGCGTGGTGCTGCTAGAGAAGGAAAGCTCCGAGTCTGAGCGCTTCCGCTTCAACATGGCGGCCATATTTTGAGCTGAATATAGGAAGCGGTGCGGGGCAATTCGTGGAAAGCAGAGGGTAAGGATTCTATGATTCGATGCTGGATTGGCTTGTTTCGCGCGGGGGAAGCAAGACAAGATGTTGGCGAGGTTTCGACGACTGGGATGAAGGTTTGGAAGCCATCATGGATTTGTGAGTGTTATAAAGATGGAGACCGAGGAGGCTGACATTTAACGCGACAGCAACGCGCGCCACGCACCACACACGCGAACGCGTAAAGTGGCGCCTGGAGCAAGACGCTATTGGTAAGATACACACTAATCGTCCGGCCCCACAGCACGTTCCCTCCAAGCAAAAGGTTCACGAAGTATTGACTTCGACACAACAATGATGAGTACTACATCAAACATAAAGAGAAAGGGGAAAACAAGCAGAGAAGAAAGAACACAAAAGGCCAGAAGGACTCCTCCTTCGTACTGTCTGCCCTGCTTGTATCCCTGGTAGACGACTCCGACCTGTCAAAGTCCCACGACCATGATAGCCTTGATCATACCCTGGGCTCGCAATGAGACGGTTGACAGTACATAGTGCACAGGCAAGGGCGCGACAAGCGCGTGCCTGGCCCTTAAAGCGGACGTCGTCGTGGGCTTTGGCGGGGAGTACGAGAAGCCGTGGGAAGATAGGAAATGCAGCTTCGAGGGTGAGTGTGTGCAAAGCGGTGATACTGTAAATACTGCTCGAGGGAGAGCCACGGCCCTATTTCTTCTGCTTCCCTCCCCTCGATCTTTTTTCCCAGTCTGTTCCGAGTTCTGCGCAGTTACACAGGTCGTAGAGCACGCCATCAAAGGTCACTATCCTCAGCAAACCGAGGCAGCTTTGCAGCTAGGAGAGATGGTCATTTCAAGTCACCGTTTCTAGTATTTGTATCGAATTAGAGGGTGGATGTGAGTGCTATGCTATGTCTAGAGGCCGAGGGTCAAAGTCCAATCTGTGAAACGGAACGTAAGTCGCGATGTTTAAATCGAGGTGCGAAACAAAGGAAGAGTTGCGGGTCTACATCGAAGGGGTGGGTAGAATGGTGTCGTATGGTAATAGAAGGGTGGTGGGGGCGAGGGAGAAAGCCAAGAATCATGCCACGCAGCAGGGACGCGAGACGCGGTGCCAGTGCTGGAGAAAGAAAAGAAGAAGAAGAAAACAGCTGCAAAGCGGCTTTGCCGTTATCGAGCGAGACAGGGAGAGGTAGCTGGCACACAACCGTCATCGTCGGAGACAGGTTCAATTTTCCGTGGATTTCAGAATCAGGGAGTCGGCAGGGCGGACGCGTTGCGCCCACTCTCTATATGGACGTCAGCGCGGGAATTGCGAGGCAAACAATGGCGGGCAATGCAAGGGAGAGGGGGAATTAGCTGGGGGGGGGGGGGGGGGGGTTGGGGGGGGGGGTTGGAATGGGCCAATACTCACGTCCAGCTGCCGTCGTAAACCCTCCTCGACTCCGGTCTGCCATAACGTGCTTCCTCGAGGGCAGTTTCAATTACGCACGCCGTGACACCAGTTCCGCAACTCGTTATGATGGGCTTCTCTTGGTCGAGACCCTTCTTCTGAAATATGTCTCTGAGGCTGTCTGCGGGGAGGAAAGCTTTGGTGGTCTGGTCTAGAACAGTATCGAATGGGATGTTGATGGCGCCAGGCATGTGTCCCGATGGCAGGCCTGGGCGGGGCTCTGGCGCCGATCCCGTATAGCGGCCATTCGACCGAGCGTCTATTATCTGGACGCCTTCGGCCCCCTCCTTGTTGTAGTCCAAGGCTACCTCCCGGACATCCTCGTAGCTAGCCACATTTGTGGCGTCAACCTCCGGGATCGGGTACGCGCAGCACTCGACGCTGTACACCTCGCCAGTTTCGGTAGGGAGGCCGTCGTCCACCCATGTGCGGAAGTTGTTGAGGATGTGGACCTTGGGGTGGCCAAAGGTCTTGAGGGTCCAGCCAACCCGAGGTGCCGAGAAGATGCCGAGCTCCTTCGTGTCATAGACAACGACGATGTCTTCCTTGCGGATTCCGAGCTCGGACATGGCCGCCGCGAAGTCCTTGGGGTTGGGCAGCATATGCGGATAGGGGGAGCGCCGGTCGATAACCTTGTCCAAGTCGAAGAACCGAGCCTTAGGGATTCGTTGCTTGCGAAAGACTTGAATGCCTGTACGGCCCTCGGCGTCGTTGGGGAGGAACCACGCAGCACACAACGGGATCACGCGCGGATCTGTGCTTATGGGTGAGGGCGGGTTCTTCTTCAGCGCGTCGTTCAGTTCTCTCGGTGTGACGAGATAGGAGGAGAAGGAGCGCCTGGCTAGAGAAAAGCGGAGGCCGGGCGCTGTAGAGAGGAGCTCCGCGCCGGCCCTAGATAGGACCAGTCGTGGTGTGCGTATCATGGCTAAGGGGTAAGGGGGGCGATGCACTCCTAAAACGGGCGGACAGAGCGGTCACGGGTGATGACGAGTGAGGAGCGACCGGCACACAATCGTCTCGGTCTCGCATTGGCGTCCTAGCTGGGATTGTGGCCTCTCGTACACGCTGCCACGCGGCCAGTTAGCCACATCCACGCTCGACAGTTGCTCTGGGAGGAAATCGACAAGAACATTCCAATCAAGCTGCAAGGCAAGACAGGGCAGAGGGAAGTGGCGGTTGCGGTGGGAGTTGCATCTTACCAAGAAGAAAAGAGTCGTCCCGGCTGGCGATGCTTGATGTCACCACTGTGGTCAGAATTAGACAGACTTGGAGATCTGATTGTGACAGACAGTAATACGGAGTACGTCGAACTGGAAAATAGAAGAGGCTGCGGGGTTTTTTTTTTGGCGTTAATCTCCAATTTGGAAGAGCACCAGTACGGCCGAGCCTGATTGGCCAGACCCAATAACGCGAGAAGCTCCTGTGGGAGCTTAGGCCTGCTGGCCAGGCCAGGCCACTATCGGTGCTGCCATAACCGTAACCGCCCCAACGGCCAGGCCTCGCCTCGTCTCCCATTACCTCATAACTCCGTTTAAAACCAGCGATTAGATATCTGCCGAACGCGCCATCACGAACGCCGGCCCAGCCAGCACCCAGCCAGCACCCAGCCAGCACAACAGGAGCCTCAAATCTCTGCGCGCCGCTTCCGTCATCTCGCTGTCCCCGTGCCACAGCCAGGATGAAAGTCAAAATCCAAAAGTGGCATGGCGTGGCCACATGGCGCTGGGACCTGCCTGAAGACGACGTGTGCGGCATCTGCCAAAATCAATTTGATGGAACCTGTCCTACCTGCAAATATCCAGGTGACGAGTGCAGCCTTTGTGAGCCCCCTCCCCCCAAAATGACCTGGAGGGTGTTCATTTTCTTCTTCCAGAATTCTGCTATGAAGCTTCCGTGTTCTAATTTGCGTGGTCAGTGTCTGGAAAATGCGGCCACGATTTTCACATGGTAAGAATCCCACATCGTGCGGCTACCGCCAAGCGAATGCTGCCGTGCGGCACCAAATAGGCAGCAATGACTCACAAATGTCGATGGCAGCACTGCATATCTGAATGGATCAAACAAGATTCTGCCAAGGGCCAGTGTCCAATGTGTCGCCAAAGTATGTTGTTTCTTCTCTTCCTTTTTTTTGACACATGCCAACCCGGCGTGTACTCCGGGATCCACGACTAACGGCGACGCCTGTCGTGTCTTTGTTTTGTGATAGAATTTGAATGGGATGGAGATGATCAACCAGCACTCGAGCCGGAGTCCCAGTTGGACCCAATCCGGGCGGCAGACGAGGCTCGTGACCGGTGACGTAAATCACATGGCAGATTCGCTCTCCAGTCCGTCCCTCAGCGCGCGTCGCGCGAAGCCACTGTTTCTTTCTTTCGTTATTTGTACATGGAGGGACGCTGTGGGTGTGCAGCACACGAATCCGCGGATGCACCACACTTCTCAGATAGAGATACACGAAGAGTTGGCGATAAATGGCAGCACGGGGAGGAAGGCCGTCGCTGTCGGCGTTGCATCATACTGAAGGATGTTATTTTAGTGTCACGTGAATTTTGTTCCCAGCCTTGTCTTCCAAGGTCAGCCAATGCTTCCGTGAACTGACCCACCGTGTCACCTGCTCCCGTACATATATGAACTGCACCAGGCACTCTGATCTTCAACAACTAGTTCAAACCCCAAACAACACCTAGGACCACCAAGGACTACAAGAGAAAGATGGCCTAGAGTCCATGTGACGCCAAGACCATGGACTCCATGTCCGCCTCGACTTTCTTATCAACAGCATGACCCTCAACCCACATTCTGCTATCCCTACCGCCGACGGCATTTCGTCACGCATCCCCCACCTTCACGACAAACTTCACTGTATAGTCCATCTCGAGTACTAGCCCAGTGGCAATGGACGACCCCAACAAGGACTCTTTCCGCTATCTAGAGGACGACGGCGTCAGACCGTCACCCGTTCCTGCAGCACAAAAGTCTTTCAGCCACAGTTCAGAGTGTGAGTCTTCTGAAAACAAGAAGCAGCTTGCAGGCGCCCGCCACCGACACGCCGATGGAGCCGCTCCGTTGAATGGAACGATCCCTGGCCTTCCGGACAAGTCCACTATTCGGGCCCAACCACCTGCGCCTCCGTTTTTGCCGTTCTATGCCGTTATCTCCGACGCCACACGGTCGCATTCGTCACCCGAGACACATTATCCTCGGGTCCGTTACATCTTCTCGGATGACGACCCAGATATTCTTTCAGAAGCGTACCAACCGCGCCTCGGCTTTCAAGCCACGACGGGGAAGAATGGCACAGGCTCCTTAATCTCAACCGTGTTTCGTAGCGGGGGGGGCCAGTACCAAAACGAAGACGTGCAACATCGATCACTTCTGCTCGATTTGGTACCTACGTCAGATGGTGAGGGTTATGCGGTTGCATGGGCTGCAAGCTTGTCAAGCAACTGGGCTGTTACGGATACTCGGTTGCGACATCTAGAATCCGGCCACCCTAGCACCACCTCGAAGGACGAAGACAGACGGACAATGATTCTAGATATTGAGGGGCTTAGTGTACCAACTGGGACACGATATTCCGGCGGGGAGTCTCGAACAAATCGAAACATTTCGCTAGTTTCAGAAAGTGGGAGGATGTCTCCTACCATAGAGGAGAAGATGCCACCAGGGGTAAAAAACTATGGCATTCTTGTCCGGGCTTTTGAGGAGCGCATGGCTCTCTTAAAGGCTGCAGTCAACAACTCGGAAGCAAGGAGAAAGCATGATCCAGCCTCGGAGCCAAAGGTGCAAGAAGACAGTCGGTCTACGTAACTGGGCCAGCTATCGAGGAGAAAACAGAGGCTCAGAGGTCTCAATCAAGACTGAATTTCTAAGCGCACAGATTTGCTGGACAGAACTGTAAGGTCGGAGCCGAAGATAACCCCTTAACGGTCAGATGTTAGTCTAGCATTTCCGATGTTACGGATATCAGGACATATGCTGTGAGGAGAAAGGAGAAAGGAGAAAGGACGGAGTGCACAAACTAGGCGAACGAGTGAAGTAGACCGCAATTGATAGTTAACACCAGGCAAGCCCCAAGCTGATAGTTGGAATATGAGAAAAGAAAATGATGCAAGTAATACAAAAGGAGATGGAGCCCGCCCAACAGTCAGAAAATAAGAAACCCGACCCGAAAAAGCATACCATAGTATCCAGAATCTGTGCGCTGTTCAGAAAACGGGAATATAGGCAGAAAAACAGAGACATCAAAGCGAATGGCACGATGCTACAACACGGACGTACCCCGTCTATCGTGTCCCGCGAAAGGTAAAATGTTGCGAAGCAAGAACAGGCTGAGGTGGTGAGGAGCCAAAAATAGGGGGGTTGCCAAGCTGCCTTGAGGCTCGTCTCCAGAGCTCAGTTCACTGACGCCCCCCAACCTTTTCTGCAGCCGAAAAACCCAAAGCCAGACCACCCGCAAATATTCTCCTAGGGTCCGTCCTCATCATTCATGAAGTCGGTGGTAAGAACGTATCGTCTGGACGCCTTGGCCACAACGCGACGCGAAAGCACATCGCGGGCACTGCCAGCGATATTTTCCAGCCGCCCGTGTACTCGTGCAACAAGGTGGTTGTGGCCGATGTCAAGCCCGCGAGCGCCGATACTGCGCTTCTGGCTGCTGCCTTGTTTGTTGACCAAAATATACACAACCACGATAATGACAATGATGAGAATGACCGCGACTAGAATGTTGACAAAAAACCAGGTTAGCAATTGGCTCCATGCTTATTAGGCAGCGTACGACACCGCCCAAGTGCGCCTGGGTCTGGCCACGCTTACCGCAGATGCCGAGACAAATCCACTTCTTTTTCCGCGTCTTCCGTGCCGTTGTGACCGCGACACCTATCTCTTCGGTGCCTTTGTCGATGTTCATAACAGCCTCCTCAGCCTTCTGCTCAACCTGCATAACTTGGGCTTCCTGCTGGATAACTAGCGTGTCCATATCTTGAAACAGCTGTGCCAGCTCGACCATTTGCTGCTCGATCCTCTGCAATGCCACATGCCGGTCTTGGACAGCACTCAGAACAGCCCGAGCCTGGCCACGGCGGTCACTCTGCATCATGGCCTGCTGAAACATCTGGCTCCCGGCTGCAGTGTCTTCTACCACAGCGCGAACTTCCGATTCGGTCGCGTCAGGTCGCACAATCCGGTACTGGCGAGCCATCTGGTCTTGTGTTTTTTTGCGGTAAGCCGACTCAACCTGCTGATAGGACTGGATGGCTTGTTTCAGACGACGATCGACGCGGCCAACTTGCGGGGCATTTTTGGCTTGTTGAGCCTCTCGTTGGCTCTTAACTTGGCGCACGCGTTCAGTAAGCTGCCGATACAGTGACATAGTCTCCGATGCGAGTGAGTCAAGTTGTCTGGACGTGGATGAGCTCGATGTATCGGCTTCGTTCAAAGATCGGTCTTGCAGCACCCGCAATTGGCTTAAGTTTTGGTCAATCTGGTCGATCCCTTTATCAATGCTTCGGCACTCGTTTAGAAGAGCGTTCGGATCGCCGGACGCAAAAGAGCTGGCGTTCTGGGCAAGGGAAGCCATTTCGACATTGCCTGACACTAGCAATAGAGATTTGTTTAGAAACGACGCAACAGTTCGAACAAGGCGGGGAAAAGCTTACCTCCATAGTCATCTCGTCCCATGGATGGACTGCTGTTATATCGAGAAGCGCCGCCTCCACCGCCAGGACGAGGTCCCTGTCCAAATGCAGCTTGCGGTGGCCCTCGGGATGGACCACCGTATCCACCGCCGGCGGCGGACTCGCGATCGTCAAAGGGGTTCGGACGCCCTCCGTAATTGCTGTTCTGGAGGGTCAGCAGACGGCCGCCACACTTGCCTAACACGACAGTTATCCCTGCCTGCCCCGTAACTTCAGTGGTCCTCCCACCGAGGCAATCGATAAAGCATGCGCAGCAAAGGTTGAAAGGGTAAAGATCTTGATGCCGTTCCGAACTAACCCGTACTGTGTCATGATGTTAGTGCAAATGCCCTCCGAAGCAGTGTAGAAGTAGGTTGACGAGCGGTTGTGTGATATGTTCTTCGAGGCAGAAAAGGAAACAATCATAGGCAAGACAAGTACAAGAGAAAATCGAGAGCAGAGATTAGGGTGGGGTATGACAAAAGGACGACGAAAGACGGCCCATGAAGTTAACTCCAAGTAAGGAGAGAAGGGTGCGCCGACGAAACATAGCAGGCCGCTGAGGGCCACCGAGGACTCCTGAGACACGGCGCGGGCACGGGTGACACACTTACACTCATTGTGCTGGTCGGTTCGTCTGGGCCTGCTTTGTACAGAGCAAACTGCAGGGATGTTCTTTGTTTGACCGAGGGGGGGCCGCAGGTTGTGTCGCAGAACAGAGGAGCAGAGAACGGGTGGAAAGGGGACGAGACCGATACAGCCTGGACGGATGCGCACTAAGGGCGAAGAAGGCGAGGAAGCTGGGTATGTCCCAAAATGAGCGTAATATGAGGCGAGGAAAGGAACAAAAGGAAAAGGAAGGTCGGTTGGGTTGTCGAGAGAGTCAGATGGGCGCGGCTGCAAGGAGATTGGAAAAGGCAAAAGTGGAAAGGAAAAGAAGAAGAGGTGTAAACGACAAAGGAGATGCAGCAGGGGAAGGCAATGTGAAAGGCACAGCGAGTGCGTTGGAAAACAAGAAACAAGGGGAAACGAAGGATTGTGGCCAAGGAAGAGGGAGCAAAATCGAGGAAGAGAAGAAAAGGAAAAGGGGTTGTTATTATGATGGACCTCTCGTCGCAGGAAGCAGCCTCTGGCACTAGGAGTTTGGGCGGCGCTGATACAGGGATCCAGTCCAACACTGGTTTAGCGTGGCCGCTACCATTCTAGGGCGAGGTTAATTTTAGTCGGTGTTGGGATCCATCTAGGGGGGAATGTGGTGCAAATCTGCCTTCTGGGGAATAGCCGGCGAGGCAGTGCCCCTACCAGCCCAACCGGCCCAGAAGGCGAAGAAGGGGCTCTCGTAAACGGCAGCTGTGGACCAGTCAGTTCAGGGGCAGCCGTTGCAGGCAACAGGTACGTTTCAAAGTGGTGATCAACCCGAGAGATTAGTGGCCAATGGTCACTCTGCTGGTACCCTCTTTGAGATCAAAGAAATACTCCGTACAACGGACAGCCAACAGCAATGCAGGCGGACAGATGTGTCACAAAATGCCCCTGCTCAAACGAATGGTTCCCTAACATGGGATTTACAAAACCCGCGCAGCTGTCTAAGAGCAAGGGCAGTTTCGGAGGGAAGGCGGGATGCGAAGAAGGAAGATCAGAAGAGCGAAGGGCAAGAAGGGAGAGAGAAGGAAGGGAAGGGGGCGGAGTGACCGAAGGGAGGGAGGGACAGGAGGGGAGGGGGGTTCGAGGGAGAGAATAAGATACTCCGGAAACGGCAACGGGCTACTATTATGCTCTCTGCCCTGCGCTGTCTCGTTGTATCATTCAACACTGCCAAGCTGTCCCACTCGTTATCGGCGATGGCCACAGCTCCAACATCAGCCGCACATCGCCTCTCCTCCTGTCAGCCGTACTTGATAGCCGTCCCTGGCTGTTCATCGCCACGTCTTTCCTCAAAAAACTGCATATGCGGAACCGTAACTGACGCTGGAATCGGTCGATGTGCGTGCAAGGCTACTGCGCTCATATCTCACAAAGGCAAATTTATGTTGGCCCCTGGCAGTAGGAACAGGTTTGGCCCTCGCCGCCAGCAGCTCCAAAGCAGCCATAATGACGCTGATCGGATGGCGCCCGCAGATGGTATTCTCGGTCAAGTGCAGGTAGTCAACGAAATCCGTCTGAGACCCAGTCTCGATGGCGCAGAAAGCTGCCTCGTCCAGGACTCGAATGGACTCATGAACGGGAGGCTCTGCTGGCCCGGGGCGCGAGCCACTTCGCGGTGGGAGCGATCGCATCTTGGTAAAGTCTGTGCTGGGGCAGTACTGGTAGAACTGGAAGTTACGGCCCCAATGACAGAAATCTGAGCTGACGACGAAAGCGTTCTCTGGGTCTTCCAGGTATGGCAGCAGCAGCTCACCGTATGCCTTTTCGGCAGCCCTGTCGCCGTCTCCAACCATGATAGGAACAATAGTGGGCCACGAAGAGCTGTCATCGAACGTCTTCTCGAGGGCCTTCCAGATGTAGGGGAGATGCATCTCGAGGCTGTGTTCGCGCACGTCGTTGGAGCGTGGTATGTCGCCGAACTTTCCCGTGTTGCGGAGTTGGGTGGAAACATCAGCGTCCACCCGGAAGTCACCAAAGGGGGTCGAGAACTTTTCGAATGTGGTCAAGGCACATCCGCGCAGATAGTATGTATGGCTCGGGCCAAGGACAAAGACCCGCTTTGCCCGGCGTAGGTCGAGTGCTTTGTAGGCCCATGCCGCACAAGGGCCAGAATACTGGTAGCCAGCATGCCTAGCGGTTGATGTCATGAGCAGCATCAGCAACAGAGCCAACGGACAAGCGTCAAATGGAGAGTTGGGTGTAGGACGCGATAATGCAAATGCTCACGGGGCGATGACTGCTCTGGCGCCAGAAATAGGGAGACTGTGTCCATCAACAGAAGCTGGGACCTGGTCCAGCCACTCGTCCAGCTCGGAAGAGAGGGCTCTCGCGTCAGACGTGTACCAGCTCCCGGCGTGGTCGGCGACGCGCGTACCTCGGAGCGCCATAGTAGACGGAGCGAGAAACCTGGATTGTGCGGAAATGGGTTCGGCGGCGGAGAGCGAGGTTGGAGAGGGTACCTCTGCGAGAAAGGATCTGCGAGGAAATGAAAGTAAGCACAAAGAAGGAGGCGGGATTCTAATATCTAGAAGATACTAGATGACAAACTTGCAACATCGAAGCACGTGAGGCGGCAGGAGGACGGCGAAATAGGAGCACAGCACAGGCAGCGTTTGCTCCTGCCGGGGTACATAGCTATTAATAGTCGATCCACCGAGGGGTTGCAACGAGCGACCTTTCCACGCTGCCCCCACCAAGACCCACGAAACCTCACAACGTAGCCTGGCCCAACCCAGCAAGCAGTTTAATCCAATTTGGCAGGCCACGAGTTTGAGCAAGAGACAGTATTAGAAACTGATGTATTTTGATCAGGTCTAGGAACGACAATGGCGTGTTATAATCGACAGAACGGGATATGAAAGCCACCCTACACAATCCGTCTCACATAGCCAGTATTAACATTGTATACCCAGCCGCTGATAGCAACGTCGTCCGGAATAGCGCTATGCCTTTGCAGGAATTCCACGTCGTCACGCACAGCCTGATCGAGGTCCGAGAATGCCAAAAAATCAAGAGTAGCAATTTCGTCGGCCACCGTGTGCCCTAACCTCTCTCTGACAAGAGCGCGCGCTGTCTCGTTGGTAAATGTCAACATTCCGCAGCTTGTATGTTTGATTAAAACAATCTCTCTGGTGCCAAGTAACTGCTGGGAGATCAGAATTGATCGCAGGGCCTCGCGGCCACTTCCACCAGCGTTGCGAATAACATGTGCGTCTCCCAGGTCGATGCCGAATGCCGCAGTTGCATCAATCCGGGCATCCATGCAGGTAACTGAAACAACCATCGCTGTCAACGGCAAACTCTCCCAAAAGAGTCGCGCACGGGGGAGAACGACCACCCACCAATAAGATATTTCTTTCCGGGGGGCAGGGGCAGATTGCCCTTGGTAAATTTCTCGGCAAATGCTTGGTTTCGCTCCACCAAGCTTTTCTGGACTTCGGTCGTCATGGTGGGACGGTAGGCAATCTTCTCTCCTGGTGGTTGTGTCTCTCCGAGATTCACCACTGGGGCAGATAAGTTGGCAAGAGTTGTGGCGTCCTCTACCCCGTGTAGAAAGACGAAGAGTGAAGGGGGGTTGGGCAGGCCAGCAGGGCAGAGAGATAGATATACCCAACAAGCCACCTGTTAGCATCATATGACGCAATAACTTTGCACCATCGGGCAGTGCAGCTTATGACGCTATGGCGCAATGACTTTGCACCATCGGGCAGTGCAGATCAGGCTTGGCTGCGATCAAGGGTGGAAAGAAGAGAGGTGGATGAAATGGAGAAATGGAAAGGGGGGTAAGAAGCACCCAAGAAGGTACGGGACAGGAGGCAACGAACTGTGAACGATCCCCCAGATTTCGGCTGGGCTATCAAATTCGGGCGCGCGAGGGAGAAACTATCCAGCGCTCCAAATTGTTTCTTCTCTGGGCGCAGACCCAAGGCGGGTAGTGACTCCGTTGAGAATAGTCGAGAATAGAGAGTGAGACGATGACCAGATAACCGCTTGGAAGGAGGCACGAGCCAAAGGACGAAGAGGGAAAACAAAAAATGCAGAAGAGTCCCAGGAAGCTTTTGCACATACTGCCCAGTTATTGGCCAGAGGATAGCTGAACAAAGCTGTGATGCTAGTTCCACTTTTTTGGCATGTCCTTGGGTTAGGCCATCGCCAACGGAGGATAACTCCGCGGGACCGCGTATCAAAATCCGAACCCACGCCTAATAAATGCAAGCCCTGCCGACGCCGCTGGCTCGGCTGGCGGTATGCCCACGGCCACAGTGTGCCTGAGGGATGGGTGCCTGTGCGCCACTTACAGACCGTGACGCTCATCGACGGGACGAAGTCGGTCTGGAACACTGGGAGCCGAACGTGTCATACAAGAGTACAGATCGAGTTCGTCGGCGCCTCCCTTTCTAGTACGATCCGAACCGAAATGTCTCTCATTGCCCCTCGTGTCACGCTAGCGAGACGCAGGCCGGCTTGGTGGCACCGCCGAAGTGGCCCCAGGTCGAACAACGGGCCCGGACCCCGTGCGGTCTTCTTGACGGCTGCCCATGCCATGTATAGCGCAAGATTGGCGATGTGATATCAAGAGAACGCAGAGGTCTTCTTGCCTCAGCGCTTGGCAACCGTGGTCCATGCATGGTCCACGTGCCTATTTTCTCACTGCCCGTACTTCATATTGAAGTTGCGACTCTGGCGGGCCACTGTGGCCGGCGGGCCACGCCAACTACGCGAAAAAGAAAGATGGCGCCGGTCCTCTGTGGATCTCAGGACCGTATATACAGCTCCGGGGCCGAGGCGGCCGTTGCGGCCATGCCATCTCCCAGACGCCTTCCTGGCCCTTTGGCCTCCCGGGGGCCTCGCAAGCAAGAAAGGCTTGTAGATGGTTGGTCGGCCGAGCATCGTCTTGATCCCAGCAGTGTCGCGCAAAATGCGGGTGCCGGCCCGCACAAAGGACAGACGCTCCCTAGCACGCATTAGCACGCATTAGCACGCATCAGCACGCATCAGCCTTGCCCCGAACGCCACGCAAGACTTGGCTTGGGAGCTCGGGAAGACACCGTCGGAAGAAAGTACCCCCCAAGATTGTTGGGGAACTCGGGACGGCGCATTGCCCAGATGTTCCCATGTCGGCATTCTTTTGGCGTTAGGAGAGCGTGAAAGGCGTAGCCGGTCCTCTGTTGGAAGCAGAGTCTGTTCGCTAGAGTTGTTGGAGGATCCAGGCCGTGTTTCGTTGTGGCTCGCGGCTAGCCATTTCTCTCCCATCACGATCCACCGCCCCGAGCCTGCGGTGGTTTCCGTGCGTGTGGCATAGGAGGTTTCACAGCTGCTTGTAGCCGTTTTCTCTATTTTGTAATGGCTGCAAAAGCATTTCTTTAGTAAGCGTATTGATCATGTTCTTGCTTCTTATTGTCGGCTACGCCTGGCCAGACCATTAATACTCCCAGCCACAGCATGTCTTGCCTCTGCTAGTGTTGTTAGGTGGCCTGACCTGCGGCCTCATTCTGTGCAATAGGAAGGGGCATTCCTCGGAGAGCTTCTGGATCAGGCCTAATGTTGGATATGCTGGTCTTTTTTTTTCTTCACATCCGAGGAAAGGTTGCAGCTGATGCAGGGCTGCCACGTGGGGTTCGGGGAAGAGGAGATACAAAGTGCGACAGGTACGGAGAAGATACGATGTTTTGCTGCACATTCGAGCATGAAGTAACAGTGTAAGATAAGATACATGCACACCTGGGGCTGTCGGCCTTGCCGGCTACGTGAGAACATCGACCAATACCCAAACACAGAGATAAACTTCGCACCAAGGGATCATCGACCTGCATGCTACTGAGCATATCAAAACGTGGGCTATTATCAACCCTAGCTGTTCGCATATATCCGCAGTCATATTATCACATTCTCACATTCCCCACCCCTCCCCCTCGTCCACGCAAAGGCGGAATTGTGGCTAGAGCGCGTCGACGCCTTGCTTGATTGTGGAGAAGAAGATAAGATACAACCTAGACCCTCCCCCGGCAGTGGAGGAAGAACAGGTCCAAAAAGACATGAGCTCCAGTGGAAACATTTTCTTTTAAAAATTTAAAGCAACAGAAATGAAAAGGCCCAAAGTGATACAAACAACAGGCAAAGACATTATGGAACAGAGCAGGGTGACTTGTGTCAACGACGATGCCCAGAGCGGCAGAGCGGGATATTACCAAGCTGCCGATAAAAAACAAAGGGTGTTGTTCGTGGTATTCGAGACGACGGGCCTCGGCCAAGAAAGACTGTACGAGACGAGTGGGCGAGGCTTGCACATTGTTTAGGCCGACAGGGTGGCATCGTTCTTCGCCTTGCGTGCTGCGTAGCCCGTCTCCGACCAGGGGAAGTGGAAGACCGGGACAACAAAGAAGGAGTTGCTACGGAAAGAAGTCAGAGGGTTAGTACAATGATGCAGGGCCGATTGACGGAAATGGTACGAGTTAAAGTGGGGGAACCGCGGAAGAAACAATGGGTCTGCTCGAGCGCCCGCACTAAAGGGAAAGGAATGAAGGCGCGTGGCTAGCGTGCGGAACCTCGGAGACCCGCAGATTCGGAGATCAAGTGGGCAAGGGGGATGAGGGGAAGGGGGGCTGAAAGTTGGGGACGGTTGGAGACACGGTGGACGGTCGCAAGGCAGCATAGGTAAAATGAGAGTGCAAGGAGGCGAAGATGGGCGACAGACAGCGAGGGGGGGCGCAAGCAGACGGCAGTGTACTAACCTAGAGTCGGCAATACCAGCATATGCATTGTACCAGGCAAGGAAGGAAGCAAGAAGACCGAAGACGCCGCCGGCCTTGTTCAGGTTTGTGGCTGCTGTGGTGGAGCCGTTGTCTTTTGCAAACGCAGCGCAGGCCAGGCACAAAAATGCAAAGTCGAGGATGAAAAACAAAAGGAAGAACATGACGGTGGAGCGGAGCGTCAACAGCAACATGACGGTGGTGAAGATGAACCAGCCGACGAGGTAGAAGCCCAGGGCAGACTCGGCCATGAGGGGATCACCACCTGACGCGCCTGCATTGGAATATGCGCCATCCGAGGTCAGGATTTTCCAGGATGGACTCAGCAGGATGGCATACGAAATCCAGAAACCGCCGTATGAGGACAGGGCGGTCGCGCCAAAGGTGTTGCCAACTGCCATTTCCCTGGAACCACGTTAGAAGGGCGATGGGGCGATGGAGAGAGAAAGTGTGCAGGCAAGGCCAAAAAAGGAAAGGGAACATACCACATGCCGGCCAGGAGCTGGACAAGGCCGCCGTATGCAAGAGCGACAGATGCGACAATGTTGGGTATGGTCACACCGCGGGTTTGGAGATTGACGAGGGAGAGCACAAACGTCGTCAAAGCAAAGGCGGAAAGGCCGAGTGGTGCCGGGTTGGCAAACTTGCGTCCTTCGATGGGCTTGTACAGACCGGGCTGGAACTCACCGCCGAAGGCGGGGAGGCGGCCGTCAGGATCCTGGTACGAGCGAGTCTGGTAAAGTGGGTTACCGCCGTAGTTGTAGTGGTCGACGGCCTTGGTACCATTGGGGACTGTGCCGGCGGTGGCACCGACGTCCTTCTCGATGCCTGAAGGCGAGGTTGCTTCGGTACCAGACATGGTGCAGAATGTCCCGTCTTGCGGAGGGGAGTATGACAGGGACACGACGAGGAAATGGCCAGGCAAACAGGAGGCGGTGGGCGGGGGGGTCGGGGGGCACAGATCACGTCTTGCGTGAAGAGAGGTTGGACTGGCTGCTCAAGATTGTCCAGCTGCGAGGTTCTTGGGGGTGAGGGCGGGTTCCTTGTCGATGGGGGGATACGAGTCGAACCAGCGGGAGGGAGGGGAGAGCGGTGTTGTTTATATGCTGCTAGGCCAGAGGGGTGGGCCATAGAAAAAGGCAGCGAGAGTGTGCGCCGCGTGCCCGTTTGGTCAATTCTAGTTGAACCCACTCTGTCGAGTAACACGGACAAGACGCGGGGGGAAGGAAGAAATCTCTGCGATCAGCGTAATTAGGGCGAGCGGTTGATATGGGCGGAAACAAAGCACGAATATCAATCAAATGGAAAAACGGAACACAGACGGGACAAGAGGCGGGATAGAATTAAGCCCCAAATTCTGCTCGAGCGGGCCAGACGCATTGGAGGCTGGCTTCTGCGCTGCTTTGTTGGTTGCGGAACTGGGCGCTCAGGTGCAGTGATGCTCATATCCTCCTGTAGCAACTCCTTACGTGCTTGGATTCACACCGCAGGCACCGCAGGCGGCACATCGGCCTGCAGCACCCGCACCAGGTCGGAAGAGAGGTGGTGGAAGGGAAGTTCTGTGCATGCCCGCCGGCGAACTGTGAGAAGAAGGGCGCAAACAACATGGCTACCCCCTTCCCCCCCCCCCCCCCCCCCAAAAAAAAAGAGCAGTTACACTACGGCCGGGATGTGCAACAAGAATACGCCACGCACCCATCTCGGAGACAAGGATAGACCAGCAGAAAACAACAACCTCGTCTCGCCCATGACTGTAAGCTATGCTGAGTTGTGTCAGACCACGGGGGGCAGGCGACATGGAACAAGGGAAGGCGAGAACAGCGACCCGAAGAAGTCACAGCCGGCCATGGAGAGGGGGTAAAGAGTGTGGAGGTAGGCTACGCCAAGATTGAAATGAAAAAAAAGAGAGCGGGGGAGGCGAGCGGGGGAGATGAAGCCAGAAGTTTATGGGGGCATTCCTGGCCAACCTCGATTTGCGTGACTTGGTAGCAGCACCATGCATACACGGTTGCAGCGCCGAGGTGAAGGAGGCGAAACGGGGATACAGTCCGGGGCTGGTATCCTGCAAAGTTAGGTAAAACGTTGTCTTCTTCAATGCCTACCAATATTGGTATGATGCATCTGACGACCCGCTACAGAAGACACGGGTCACTCTAGGGGCGTGGGGCACCCGAGGAGCGTTTGGCCGGAGTCCGGGGGAAGGGGGACAGCCCTGGACACGAGTGGGATGGCCAGACAGCCACAACTTACGAGTCCATCTTGGCCCTGCAGGAGAACCGGACGAACTCGTCTGGGTACAGTACTTGCAAGCGAGATGTGCAGACCGAGTGAATCCACGTCGCAGATGGCGGCAGCAGGTGTGAGGGCCTGCAAGGTAAAAAAAGTAAGATACCATAACGCGGAAGTTCTTTGTTCCCCGCCCTATTCGATTAGGAGCGACGACTCCGTTCTCCAGAAGACGACGGGGCCTGGCCAGCTCTGTTTGTGGAAAGGAACCACTCGGCAGATGCTTGTGGCAGGCGAGATGGTACTTAGATAGGACCAGGAGAGGGGCAGGGCGATTTCCAGAGCCTTTGCCAAAGTCGGCAGGCCAGGCCAGGCCTTGAAGCCCTCCGGAGATCACAGGGAGGCTACCAAGGGCGTCCGGGGGACTGGACAACTTGTGAATACTACAGGCCGCAGAGCAAACCATAGCGCAGCTCGCAAAAACCGGCCACCTCACATACCGGGAGTGGCCAGGCCACTGCAGTGCCAACCATGGTCCGTAGTATGCAACACGGTTTCATACAGAGTAGACTGTGCATCGGGAGGGCCGCACGAAGATAGAGAGGGAGACAGAAAGGGTTTCACTCTCGACACCACGAAGACAGCCATGGTAAGGCCTGCGCACCGGGTCTTGAATCTGCAGATATATAGAAAAGACATCCTGTGCCGAGGACTATCCCTCGGCCACCTAAAGCCCTTCTTGCAGGACAGCTTGAGATATGTCTTTTGTGTACTCCGTACGATACGCATCTTACGGTTCTCTTGTACGGGGTGCTGTCTGCGGTCATGTCATGCATGCACAGAATAATGCGTTATTTCATTGGCCGGAGTTGCTTTGTTCGTTTGTCCCGCCTTGCCACCAAATCACAAACCCCACACCCTCCCCCGCCCAGCTGAGCCAGGGATCCCGGATATTACAAGGGAGAAACGAACGAAAAATGGAACCACGCGCCCAGCAACCCCACAGCCACCTTCCTGCCGGTGCTCCTTCCCCATTCAGGTATCCCCTCTGACCGAAGACCGCCTCCAACAAACCCAGAGCGGCACGACGGCCCAGACACATCAGTCCACATCGGAGAGTCGTAGGACCAGAATGCAGGTTTTACGGGAGCCGCAGTGACAGCCCGGGCACCACAAATGGTACCCACACACGTGCCGCCGAGGCCTGGATGTCTGTTGGCTAAAGTCTTTGGACGAATGAGACTGCAGCAGCGGACACCAAAAAGAAGGAGGGAAAAGAAAGGGCCGTGGGAACAACAAGGACCAGCATTGGTGATGACGGGTGGGTTTGGGAGAAGCGCCGAGCTGGCCGAAGGCGCTTCCACGTGGCTTACGCACTCTGTGGCCGCCACCAGGCCCATCCTTTAACCAGCCACGAACCTCTACTGCAGCATAGCGGCATGGGAAGCGTGGGAAGCGTGGGAAACAAAAACGTTCGTGCCTCTGCCCGGAAACGAAACAGTGGGCACGGGATGAGAGGATACGCCATGCGAGCGGAAACGACGCACGTCAAGATTCGCTAGAAGGAGGTGTGAGAGAATTGGAGAAGAGGATCATGTTGGGGAATGGGGTGCGGCGTGGCGGATGCCAAGCCATTGCAATAGCATGATGTCAAGTGATCTTGTTGCAAAACTGGGGGGTTATTATCCGTACTTCCGGTTCATCCATGTGAAGCGAACACCCTGCAACTTCCCGCGTTGTTGCAAGACTGCGCAGGATGCATCGCATCTTTCCTGTACAAGTACTCCGTACGCGCCCGTCGCATGCCTGGCCAGGCCAGGTCGGTCTCGAACGCCCGGACGGGCTCGTTGGGCCGGCACAGGCAGGCCCCTAATCTAAGCCGGGCGCGCGCCACAATTCGCAATTTTGGATCGAGGGAATATCTGTCCGCAGCGGTGCATCTCTCAACGTCGCGAACTGGGCCAGACCATATGGCCTCTGGCCTCTGGCCTCTGGCCTCTGGCCTCTGGCCTCTGGCCTCTGGCCTCTGGCCTCTGGCCTCTGGCCTCTGGCCTCTGGCCTCTGGCCTCTGGCCTCTGGCCTCTGGCCT
>JADHKO010000068.1:0-25270 GCA_019925425.1 Ophiostoma pallidulum | reverse complement strand
CTGGCCGCTTTGCGTGTTCTGCCCCTGGGGGAGATTGTATCTGAGAAAACACGAGGCACCGGCCTGGAGCATCTCTCCTCGTGAGCTAGAAATTGATAGAGGAGGTACGGGATTCTTTCTGGCTGGGGCTGTTCCTGGGGCGGATGCAGACGGAAAGCTTGCAACGAAAACACACATGCTCGAGACGCTCAGCCGACTGGTCGACGCAGTCGGCCCGGCGTATCTCAGCGGCGGAGTCCCATGGAAGTAGCGAGGTGGACAACTGCGTTCTTTCCCGTTTGAGCCGCCCAGCAAGTTGGACCTGTTCGAACAACCGCCTGGTGCGGACGACCGGAGTAATACCGTAGGCCACAGTATGCCGTTGCCCTGTTATGTAGTGTGCGTTTCCACGGGCTAGAACCGGGCCCGTTGCTGCTCCTACGCCGATACATCCTGTGGGCAGCCCCGGTCGGCCGCTTTGCCGAAACCCCAATCCGGAGTCTTGGCCAGCCCTCTCTCCTCGCCCGGTCGCTTCCCGCTGCCGCTCTCGGCTTCGACTGGGTGAGAAGGTTTTTTCCCTTCCGGCTCCCATGCCCCTCTGTTGGATCGTTCGCAGCATGGCCGAAGGCGGCGGTCTCGCCCATTGTCCATCGCCCAACCATGGAGTTTGGCGAGATTCGGCAGTGGGGCTATGTGCGGGGTAGCCGCTTGGACACCGAATCCAACACCAGGTCCCCAAATCACACGGAAACACTGGCGAATTGGCAGACACGTCGTCTTTCGTTTTCTGCAGGTGCTGCGCCCAGCAGTAATCCGTCAAAGCGTCCCACGCTCCCCTTTACAGTTCGCACATGGCCAGGCAGCTCTAGGCCCCGATCATTCGATAATCGTCATCAACTGCTAATGCATTGTCTTGTCACACGATCGTCAGCCGACGAGGTCAAAACTGGTACGAAAAGCTCAGCCAAAGAATAAGAAAAAGTTCCGCCCTCATCAAAATCAAAACAACATGTGCCGGCACCGGAGATTGAGCGAACGGGCGTCAATCCAGCCCATGACACGCCACACGATTTGAGGAATACACATTATCAAGCAGCGCGAGACCATAACGCCAGAACGTATCGCCCTGCAGAACTCGTTTCTTGCCAGAATGGGAGGACAAAAGCTGTCGCATCCTTCCAAAGTCGCCGCCGCGGTGAGATATGAGCCGCTTACCAAGCCTTCGAGCGGTCCTAACCTTCGCCATCCCTATCGCAGTCTTCGCTGTGGTCTATCGCCTGCACTGCTGGCAACGGCACGCACCATCTATCCCGTCCAGCTCGCCCCAGTTACAGCCAACATCACCCTTCTACATGGCCTCCGCCGGTCGGCAGAGCCCGACTGTCATTGTCGTTGGTTCGGGCCTTGCTGGCTTAACCGCAGCCTTCGCAGCCCTCCGCGCCAACGCCACGGCTGTCTTGCTCCTTGAGCGTGCCGCCAAGCCTGGCGGAAACAGCATAAAGGCCTCGTCGGGCATCAACGGCGCCCCAACTCACTTCCAGAAGCAACCCCTCCCGGACACCACGTTTTTCTCGGACTCCGTGAAAAGCGCCGGCAAGCGGGTCACACTTTCTCCAGTCGAGCAGCCGCGCCGAGAAAGCCTGATCCGTCTCCTGACAGACAGCTCCGCGTCAGCTGTAAACTTTCTGTCGGACGAGATCGGCGTGGATCTAAGCGTCGTCGCACAGCTAGGAGGCCACAGCACTGCACGAACGCACCGCGGCTCAGGCAAGACCCCTCCCGGTGCCGATATTATTATGAAGCTCCTCGCCAGACTTCGTGAAGACGACCGCTTCGAGCTCAGAACCGGCTGCGAGGTCACGAGACTTCTTGCTCTCCCGCCGCAGAACAGCCTCCACAGCGTGTCGACGGTGTTTGGTGTGGAATTTCGCTCCGGCACTGAGCTCACTTCTGTTACGGGCCCGGTTGTTTTTACAACAGGTGGCTTCGCGGGCGATGCTGGCATGCTATCCAAGTACCGTCCGGATCTCAAGGGCCTTCCTTCAACAAACGACCCGAGGTCCGGAATGCATCGTTTGCTTACCGATGTAGGGGCGCAGTTGGTAGATATGGACAGCGTGCAGGTCCATCCCACAGGCTTCGTCGACCCAGCCAATCCGCTCCTGCCCTTGAAGTTCCTCGCCGCTGAGATGCTACGAGGAGAAGGCGGCATTCTTGTCTACAAGGGGAAACGGTTTGTCAACGAGCTCGCAACGCGTGAACACGTTAGTGATGTGATCATGGACCTTGAACCGAACGCCGGCCCACTCAAGCAATGGGATGTCCAAATCCTGCTAGATCCAGGAGCCTGCAACGCTGCTGCCGCACATGTGGCTTTCTACGTGTGGAAGGGCCTTCTTTCCAAAAAAAAGGTTTTCGAGCTGGATGACATGACGAGGATGACAATTAGAGATTACTCGTCCATCGTGGCAGGCCAAAAGCCGGATGTTTTTGGTCGGAATACCTTTGGCCACTGGGCACTCGATGGAAGTTCGGAAGACGACGATAAAGAAATCTGCGTGGGACGTGTTACTCCCATCATCCACTTTACCATGGGCGGGGCAGTTGTCAATGAGAACGGCCAGGTCTTGTCCTCAGCCCTTGGCTCCCAAAGTCAATCGCCTGTGCCTGGCCTTTGGGCAGCGGGCGAAGTAACTGGGGGGATCCACGGTGACAATCGCCTTGGGGGATCGTCTTTATTGGAATGTGTTGTTTTTGGTGGGATAGCCGGCAAGCAGGCAGCCGAGCTAGCCCAGAACAAGGTATAAGGACTTTCCAAGTAAAAACTGCCAGTGTCACATTCAGGGAAGGGTAGGGATTGTCAAAATGCAATGCCCCATTTTCATGTCTTGTGTATGGTACCTATCTAGGTTTTCCTTCATGATTCCAACATGAAGTGACACAAACATAAAACACCGAAATAGAATCAGATATTTGACTCTAAATCACATTTTTTTGCGACAGCGACGACAGCGACGCGAATTGGCTTGACTAGTCGTGCTTAATAGCGTTTGCCATCCCGCAGCGTGTCTGCAAACTCCTCAAGAGGACTGCGGATCAGCTTTGTCTCCTTCCATAGATCAGGCGTCAGGAAACCGTATGTGTTGGAAACAGCAGCGAACGTGGCCTTGAGGGTGTTTTCGAGAGTCTTCGTAGACCCGGAAGACGAGGTATAGACGTCCTCAATACCGGCGAGCTGAAGAAGACGCTTGACGGCCGGAGAAGCAACGAGCGAAGTACCACGAGGGGCAGGGATAAGCTGCGGTGATGAGGTTAGCGTTGGCAATGTAGTGCGGCCGGGCACACTTCACACATGCAAAGGCCTGTTCGTTTTTCTGGGTGAGATTCTCGAGGTACATACGCGAACGGTGACAGAGCCGCACTTCCCACTCTCCTTTATCGGGATCGAGTGCGGAAGACCCAGGTTGGTACCCCAGTAGCCTCGGCGGACAGGGATAACACTCAGTTTGGCAATGATGATAGCAGCACGGATAGCCGTGGCAACCTCCTTAGACGTCTTGATGCCGAGACCGACGTGGCCCTCAGAATCGCCAATGATGACGATGGCCTTAAACCGGGTTCGCTGACCGGCACGGGTCTGCTTCTGGACAGGCTTGATCTAGAATTGAAAAATGGGTCAGCCTCCAACCTACATAGCGTGCTGATGCACAAGGAAAAACACCAAAGCGTTAAAATCGGCGGCATGCTGCATTTACAAACCTTCATGACCTCGTCTTTCAGCTTTGGCAGGAAAAAGTCCACGATTTGATACTCCTTGATGGGAAGCGAGTGCAGGTAGATCTCCTCCATGCTCTTGATCTTGCCAGCCTTAACAAGGCGCCCGAGCTTGGTGACAGGCTGCCATTCCTTCTCGTCGTTCTTTCCGCCGCCACGACGGCCGCCGCGGCGGCCACCACGTCCACCACGACCGCGATCGCCGCCACGGTCACCACGAGACCCGAAGCCGCCGCCACGGGGTGCGCTGGTTCCTCTGTCGGCCATTGTTCCAGTAATCCTTTGACTTTGTTCTGCTGGTAAGGTTTTGTCTGTTGTCGATATGTGATGTCAGGCAGGAAAGTTGGAATGAGAAATTCGAGTAAGGGAAATCTGGAAGAATTGGGGAAGGGGAGAAAAAAAAACCGCGACTAGACTTGGTGGGGAGCCCTGGACCACAAACCCTAACTAATAATCGTGCCACGCCCCACTTTATTTCGGCCATTTTCTGCCCTCTCTAAAGAGAGTGCTGCCCACCCAATTGCCCACCCCAGCCAAATGCACACTTTTCAAATCACATACAAATTTGACTTCCCGATAATTCAACAGAACACGCTCATATCTCCACCAATATTAATCGGAAAATACTAAAACAAAACGTATTAGCTATGTGTATTTTTATGGATTGAATTGTATTTTTAATCGTATCTTTATAAACTTATTGAAGGTTTTATACATTTTGTAGACTTTTGTATGGGTAATTTGTATGGGGTGTGCATTTGGGTGGGATGGGCAATTATTATGTGGGCAGCACTCTTTTTGATGTAGAGAGGGTAGAAAATGGCCAAAATAAAGTGGGGCGTGGCACGATTATGGGGACATTCCCTTTTTCCTTTAATTTCGTATCTGATTATGTAAGTGGGCCTTGTCACCTGATACATTCGTTGTGGAAGGCTCTTAATAAATGTACGGGCCCGTGTAAATAAGATAAGCACGTGATAATAACTGGCCCAGCCTTCTTACTACCTCTAACTTCTTTAAACCTACTAGTAAATCCTAAAGTCGCCTTTTTTTGAAAGTTACAAAATGGTTAACCTGCCTCTTTCCGGCCCTCCTGCCGGTCCTCCCGACTACCCTCCGACTACCCTCCTACCGACCCTCCTGCCGGCCCTCACCCCTCCTAAGGCGGAGGCGGCGGCAGCTGAACAGGCTGTTAAACATGCCGTATACGGCGAGCAGGAGGATATACGGAGTAAAGTTAAAATACTATAGCTAACGACGGCACGGTGGTTGTTGTAGCGGTAAAATCGACGGCTTCAGCACTAAAGGTTTGTTGGGGAGGGGAGGGCCGCCCGTAGTCACGCCGGTATTACGCGTTGGGCGTTTTACGGCTGGCTTCGTAATGCTAGTCGGCGGTGAGAGAAAGCAGTAACGAAGACTAAAAGAAAGGGTGAAACATCGACATACTATATAAACGTAAACGTATTTAGTAAAGCTAGGTGTTACGCGCACTTGTAATAGGTGGGGCGCTAGAAATAGGGGTCGGCATACTAATGCCGACCCACAGCATTCAACTGCCGCCTACTATTTTTTCTCCTATTTAGTCCCTCGCTTTACGAGGCTATAATAATATAAATCATTTATCACTACATACACTTCTACATACCTAGCTTTACTGAATATACCTACGTCTGTATCGTATGTCGATGTTTCACCCTTTCCTTAGTCTTCGTTATTACTTCCTTATTCCGCCGACTAGTATTACGAAGCTAGCCGTGGTACGTTTAAGGCGTAACACTAGGTATGTAAAGGTGTATGTAGTAATAAATACGTTTATTATTACGGCCGTAAGTTAGTATATTTAAAATAACCTTTAATATACCGACCCTTTTTTTTAATACCCCGTTTATTACGGGTACGTATAATAACCGAAGTCGGAACCGGACTATAATAATTACGAAGGTTATTAAAAGGTTATTAAAAAGGAAGTTTTAATAAAGACTCGGGGGATTAAAACCTTTATAAAAAGAATAAAAGTAATATTTTAAAAAATTATTATTTAAATTAAAGTACTTTATTAAATAAAAAGACGAGTTATTTATACGTTTAAATTAAGTTACCCGTATATAAATATAATATTAAATATATATTATTTAAATATACTTATTATAAAAGAGACGAGCTATTCGCACCTTAAAAATAAACTATTCGCACACTAATACATCGTAGTAAGGTTAACTCCATTCTAACTAATAAAATCGCTTCATCTTATCTACCGACTATCTACCTCGAAAACAACACTCGAACTCTACGAGTATTAAAACGAAGTTCTTTACGAGGAGGCTTTTTTACTTAAGGTACTATTAAAGTTATCGTTTTTTACGTTACGATTATTGTTTTTTCTTTTTACTTTTATTTTAACGAATGTGTTAGTTTTTTTATATTAATTGTTTTAAGAGTTTAGATGTTATTTAATTTATAGTTAATAAAACGTATTTATTTAGAAGACTTAGACTTATTACGATGTATTAGTGTACGAATAATTTAATTTTAAAGTATAAATAGTTTATTTTTTATAAAAATTATAATAATTAATATAAAGTATTAAAATATAAACTTTTTATTTTATAAAAAAATTAAAACGAGTTATTTATATATTAAAATTAAATTATCCGTAAATAAATATATTATTATTAAATAAAAACTTATTAAATAAAATTTATAATTAATACCGTTTTTTTATTTTAATTAACACGTATTAATGTATAAAGGTTACGTATATTATTAAATTAACACTTTTTATATTATAAAGTAATACGATTTAAATACGTATAGTTTTAATTAAAATAGTAAACGTATTTTAGTTTACGAATTATTTATTTTTTTATAAAATAAAGAGTTTATATATTAATACTATATTTTAATTATTATAACTTTTATATTTAAATAATACGAATTAATATAAAGTAATCTTATTATAAGTTATAATTTATAACGATATATTTATATACGGATAACCCGATTTTAATATACGAATAGTTTATTTTAAAAAATTATAAACTAAAAAAGACGAGTTATTTATACGTTAAAATCGGGTTATTTATACGTAAATACATCGTTATAAGTTACGACTTATAATAAAATCGAAACGATTTATTTATACTTTAAAATTAAATTATTTATATATTATTATATCGTTATAAAGTTAAGTCTTAAAAAAATAAATTTTAATTAATAAAATCGTTCTACTTTATCTCCCGTTATTATACTTTAAAAATAATAATCGAATTTTACGAATAAAACGAAGTTTTTTATAAAAAGGTTTTTTTATTTAACGTAAAATTAAACCTGTCGCCCTTTTAACTACGATTTTTTTTTTACTTTTATTTAAACGAAAGTATTAGTTTTTTAATATTAATTATTTTTAAGGTTTAAATATTATTTAATTTATAACTAATAAAATATATTTATTTAAAAAACTTAACTTTACTACTATATACTAACATACGAATAACCTAATTTTATAATATAAATAACTCGTCTTATAAAATCACTTTACGTTAATTCGTATTATTTAAATATAAAAGCCGCGATAATTAAAATAAAGTGTTAATATATAAACTTTTTATTTTATAAAAAAATAAATAACTCGTAAATTAAAATACGCCTATTATTTTAATTAAAACTATACGTGTTTAAGTCGTGTTATTTTATAATATAAAAGGTGTTAATTTAGTAGTGTACGTAACCTTTATACGTCGGTACGTGTTAGTTAAAATAAAAAGACTTTATTAGTTATAAATTTTATTTAGTGGGTCCTTGTTTATTAGTAATGTATTTACGTACGGATAGCCCGATTTTAATGTACGAATAACTCGTTTAATTAAAAAAACTAAGTTATTAATACGTTAAATAAAAAACGAATTATTTATATTTTAAAATTAAATTATTTATATATTGGTATATTATTATAAAGCGGGGTATAAAAATTTAATTTATTTTTATTAATTATAATAAATACGTTAATTTTTATATAAAAATAATCTTTATAATAAATTTATATTTAATAGTTTTATTTAAAAAAAATTTATAATTTTATTAAATTTATTATCGTTAAACACTTAAAATTTAAACTTTACACCCCTTTTATATATTAATAAAGTTAAAAGTACTTTATATCTTTAGTCTTTTATTATTTATTTAATATACTCTATCAACTTAATAATTTTAATAAAAAGTTAAAAAGATTATAACGTTACGGCGCCGTAAAAACCTCCCGATACCTTTTTAAATTTTAACGTACCTCCTCCTTTTAACGTACCTCTTTTAATTATTAGTTTATAGTTAACCTTTTATATAAAACTTTAAAAAAATTAAAACTATAATAAAAAACTAAGTTAAAAACGTTAACTTTAATATAATACGTTTATAGTCGAGTAATTACGTTAACGGCGTATTAATAAAAGTAAACGTTATTTACGTTAAAAGTAAAATAAAGTTAACGACTTAAAAAAACCGTAATATATTTATTTATAAAGTTAATTATAAATAAGTTATACGTATTTTTTTATTAAAAAAGGTACCTTATAATCGTTTAGTTTTATAAAAAACATTTATTATATTAATTAAAACCCGGTTATTATTAACATAACGTTATTATTATTATAAAACTTTATAAATAAAATAAAAACCTTCATTTTAAAAATAATAAATAATTAAAATATACGTTTTTAAAATATTTTCTTAATATTTAAAAAGACGAACTATTCGTACGTTAAAATCGGGCTATTTATACGTAAATACATTACTATAAAGTAAAAACCTATTATATAAAATCTATAACTAATATAATCTCTTTATTTTAACTAACACGTATAAAGGTTACGCACACTATTAAATTAACACCTTTTATATTATAACACAACGCGACTTAAATATATATATTTTTTATTAAAGTAATAAACGTTTTTTAGTTTACGATTTATTTATTTCTTTATAAATAAAAAACTTATATTTTAATACTTTATATAGTTATCGCGGTTTTTATAAGGAGTGTGTTTAAATAATATAAATTTAATACGAGATGATTTTATTATAAGTCGTAACCTTTAGTAATGTATTTACGTACGGATAACCCGGTTTTAACGTACGAATAGTTCGTTTTTATTTAAAAAGTAGTTTTTAAAAGTAGGTATTATATTTAAAAATATTAATATTTTTATAAAAAAATAAACGATAAAGTTACGTCGTTACGTAATACGTTTTTTTACTTTTTAATAAATAAAACGTTTTTTATATCGTTTAATAGAAAAACGAAAATAAAATTAAGTGTATTATTAACTTTTTTTTATAATAATTAAAAATATAATAATGTTTTTATTAAATTCTTTTTATAAATTATATTTATTAAATAAATAAAATTAAAATATTATTATTTTAAAGTAAAGTTTAAAATACTATTATTTTAAAATACTTACTTTATTAATATTAAATAGATTATACTTTTTTTATAATTTAATTAATAATAAAAAATAAAAAGTTACTTTTAATTAATTAATTACGTTAAAAAAGTACGGTTTTAATATAATATTAAAACGAGCTATTAACACGTTAAAACTAAACTATAAACACGGCGGTATATTAATATAAAGTAAGACCGTAAAATACGAAGTTTAACTAATAAAATCGTATCACCTTAACCTTTTATAAAGAAGACATAAACATTAAATCTACGAGTACAATATAATACTTTATAAAAGGGTGTTTTACTATAAGTACAACTAGAGTTATCGTTTATATAACTTATATTATTATTTTCCTTTCTTTCACTTTATACATAAAGTAAAACTATGTTTTTTTATATTAATTATTTTAAGGATCTAGATGTAGTTTAAGTAGTAGTTAATCGTAATTATTTGTTTAGTAGACTTAACTTTATATTAATGTACTACCGTGTTTATAACTTAATTTTAACGTGTTAATAGTTCGTTTTATAATATTTAACCGTTAAATATAATAATTATTAACTATAATAATACTTTAAAGTTGGCCTTTTATATTAAGAGACAAGTTATTTATACTTTAAAATTAGGTTATTTATATATTAGTATATAATAATAAAGTCTAGTCTTTTAAATAAATACATTTTATTAATTATAAATTAAATAGTATTTAAAATAAGTTAATAAATATAAAAAATAAATATATTCGTTAAAATAAAAGTAAAAAGAAAAGATAATAATTATAACGTAAAGGGCGGTAACTTTAATTATACTTTAAATAAAAAAGTTTTTTTATAAAAAACTTCGTTTTACTCGTAAAATTCGAATGCTATTTTTAAAGATAGTTAGTAAATAAAGTGAAACGATTTTAATAGTTAAAATTTGTTCTTTTTAAACTTGGCCTTACCGTAATGTATTAGTATATAAATAACTTATTTTTAAGGTGTAAATAGTTCGTCTTTATATTAAAATACTACTAATTTTTTAATAACTTTATATTTTTTATATTAACGTTAATATTATATTAAACGTTAAACATAAATAATAAAAATAACGGGTTAAAAATAAAAAAAAGTTAAAAAAACCCGGTTAAAAAAATAAAAAAATAATAATTTTAAAAAGTTAAACGTTTTAAATAAAAACGAAGTTACTTTACTTTTTTAATTTTTTAAAAAGATTCTTTATATACGTTAAAACCTTTTTAACTTATAATTATTTATAGCTTACGTTTATTTAACCGTTTTGTATAATAAGGTTTAAAATAAATTAAAAGTTAAATTTATTAATTAACTAACTATTATTTTATATATTTAGTACAAATACTTACTTATTAATAAATAATAAATAAATTATTATATAAACCGTTCCTATAATTTTAAATAACGTATAACCTTTTTCATTAAAGTTATATACTATAAATTAAAAACTATTTAATAATAAGTATTAATAACTTATTAAAATAATTATAAAGTTTTTATAAAATAAATAAAAAATAATAATTAATAAAGTTTTTTTATAAAAAAAACTTTAACGTAAATATATAATAACTTTATAACTTAATAAAACCTTTTATAAAGTTATATATATTTATATTAACTACTTTATAAAATAATACCGGTTTATACTTAATATTTAAAAGTTTAATAATAAATATTTTATTTTACCTTTTATAACTTATAACTACCTTTTTATTAAATAATATAACCTTTTTTATTTATACGTTATTAAAACTATCTTTATAATTAATAAGTATATTACTAAGTTTATTATAAATTTATATTAATAATTAAATTATAATATAATAAGTAAAGTACTTTTAACTTTATTATAACTTTTATTTAATTACTTTTATAAACTATTAATAACCCTTTTTTATATATTAAAAAACCCTTTATTATATAAAATACACACGGTTATTTATATAATATAAACCTTTTTAATAATAACGATACTAATATATTTTCCTTTTAAATTATAATTATTATTATTAAAACGAGCTATTAACACGTTAAAATTAAACTATAAACACGGCGGTACATAAGTGTAAAGTATATCTCCACTAAATAAAATCTATAACTAATAATATTACTTTATTCAAACTCCCTACACGAAGGTATAATATATTACTACATCTACACTTTTTACATTATAAAACAACGCAATATATAAATGTGTAATGTAAAAACTAAAATAAACCACGCTTCGATGTATACTTTTAGTAAAACTCGTACTTTAACACCTTTAACTTTATATTAACTGTCGCGGTTTTTATAACGAATGTGTTTAAATTAATACGAATTAAAGTGAAAGGTTAACAGGCGATTTTATTATAGGTTACGACTTATTACTATGTACCGCCGTGTTTATAACTTAATTTTAACGTGTTAATAACTCGTTTTTTATTATTAGTACGTCCTTTTAAAGTATAATTATAACCCGTTAATTTAAAAGACTCGTATTTAACGAAGGGATATATTATACGACTATTTTTATATAACGTTATATTTTAGTTTTTAAGTTAAATAATAATTTAAAGTAAATAAACTATTAAAACGTAAGTAAAGTAGTTAAAATTAAACGGGTAAAATAAGTAATGTTAAAAGATAAAAAGGATAAGTTAAGTTAAAGTTTAAATTAAAGTTAAAGTTAAAGTTTAAGTTTAAACTTAAAAAGTAAGGGTTAAAGAGAGGGTTAAAGAAAGGGTTAAAAAGAAGGTTAAAAAAAGGGTTAAAAAAAGGGGAGGCCTTGTTATAAGGCGGGTAAACTTAATTAAGTAGGGTTACGTAACCTTAATAAAATTTAATAAGAATTAAAAGATTTAATTAGTTAAATAATTAATATAAAATAAGTGTAGGTTTTTATAAACCCCGCTTTATAACGATATACTAGTGTACGAATAACTTAATTTTAAAGTACGAATAACTCTTCTTTTAAATAAAGTTATAAATAAAGACGAGTTATTCGTACGTTAAAATCGGGTTATCCGTACGTAAATATATTATTATCTCCTTAAAGCCTAAATTATAACTTTTTTTAATAGGGTACGGTCGACTTAACGCGACAAAAAGGCCAGCCGCCTACAAAGGTACGCGCATATACCGCGCACGACGTGATCACGTGAATCAAACTCCAAAAAATATGCCTTTCGACAAGATATTTCTTTCAGAGTATGGTTTACGACAAAAATAAAGAAAGTCATACTGGATGCGACCGCTACGGCGTTGCGCGTTGTGAAGTTGAGACAAAATGGTTAAAAGGTATTGTTTAAGGACCCGGTAGGGTACTTGGTTTTCGTAGGGATTCGTATGTAGTTTTTTGTACTAGTGGGTCAATTACAGGGGTTTGGGTTAATGAAAAGCGTCTTTAAAAAAAAGTTATAATTTCGGTTTTAAGGAGATAAAGTAAAAACTTATTAAATAAAATTTATAACTAATATAGTCTTTTTATTTTAATTAATACGTATAAAAGTTATATATACTATTAAATTAACACCTTTTATATTATAATATAACGCGATTTAAATATATATATTTTTAATTAAAGTAATAAGTGTTTTTTAATTTATAAATTATTTATTTTTTTATAAATTAAAAAACTTATATTTTAACACTTTATATAATTATTATAAAAAAACTTTAATAATATTACGACGGAAAAAGTACGTTTACCGTATATTAATAACGATATCGTATTATTATTAAAACTATTATTTTTATCCTTACCGACGATAACGTAAACTAACGTTAACGGTGTACGTTACGTATAAAATAAACGTATTAATATAAATAATTTAATAGTATTTTAATATACTAACTTTAATCTTTTATTCCGTTTATATAACGACGGTTACGATAAACTATTAAACGATATTAAATAAAAACTTTATAAAGTAAACATTATTAATTTAATTAAACCTTTTAAACTTTAAGTTATTTTTAAACTTTATTATAATATATTTAATTCGTTACGTTTAATTATTATATAACGAACTATTAATACGTTAAAATTAAGTTATAAATACGGCGGTATATTAATATAAAGTTAAGTCTACCGAATAAATAACTACGATTAACTACTACTTAAACTACGTTTTAATCCCTTAAAATAATTAATATAAAAAAAGCATAGTTTTACCTTACGTATTAAGGGTAAAAAAGAAAATAACGGTAACTTTAATCGTATTTAAAATAAAACACCCTTTTATAAAAACGTTACGTTATACTTATAGATTTAATGTTTATGTTTTTAAGGAGCGTTGTTAAAAGATAAGGTGTTACGATTTTATTAATTAAACTTTATAATAATATACCGCCGTACTTATAACTTAATTTTAACGTGTTAATAACTCGTTTTATTATTATTATTAAAAATAAAATCGTTAATATTTTTAAAAACTACTTTTTTATTTTTTTTATTTATTATATTTTATTATATTTATATTTAAATAACGTACTTTACTTTTTTAATAAAAGATTTAAAAGTATATAAAGTGTGTTTTAAAGTAATAATAAAAACGAAAAACCTTTTTTTAATTTATAATATTATATATATAAAAAAATTAAATAAGTAATAAATATAATATTTAAACTTTATAACAACGTTAAAGTAATACGTAAATTATTTAATAATAATATAATAATTAAGTTTAAAAACTTTATTTATTTTAATATTTTTAACGATAATATATAAATTATTTAAACGTTTAATAATATAGTTTAAATTTATTATTATTATTATTAGGTTATTATTAAATAAATCTTTATATATATTTTTAATAATAATAAAATAATAAATAAGTTAATTAAACTTTAAACGATTAACCTTTTTATTAAATTAATTAAATACTTTTTTTAAATTATATTATGAAGAAACAAACTATTTACACCTTAAAATTAAACTACTCGTACACTAATACATAATAATAAGGCCTTGTCTTTTAAATAAATACATTTTATTAGTTATAAATTAAATAACTTTTAAACCCTTAAATTAATAAATATAAAAAAATAAACATATTCTTTAAAATAAAAGTAAAAAGATAAAACGATAATCGTAACGTAAAGGGCGATAAGTCTGACTATACCTTAAGTAAAAAAGCCTTTTCGTAAAGAACCTCGTTTTACTTATAGAATTCGAGTGTTATTTTTAAAGTAGATAGTTAGTAGATAAAGTGAAGCGATTTTGTTAGTTAAAATTCGTTTTTTTAAACTTAACTTTACCGTAATATATTAGTGTACGAATAGTTTATTTTTAAAGTGTAAATAAATTGTTTTATTATAAAACGGGTTATATAATTTTTAAAATAAAGTTTATTATAACGATTAATTAATTATATATTAATAGTTTTATATAAAATATAAAACTTTTTATTTAAAAATATAAATATACTACTTTTTTTATATTAATAAAATATTATAAACCGTTATAGTAACGTTATATATAATAATAATAAAATATATTTATATAAAAAATTTAAAAAATTTAAATACGTTAATTATAATAATAATTATATAATTTAAAAACTTTATTATTTAATGTTTTTATAATATTATAAAACTATAATAATAATATATAATAATTACCCTTTTAAAAAAAACGAGTTATTAACACGTTAAAATTAAACTATAAACACGGCGGTACATAAATATAAAGTATATCTCTACTAAATAAAATCTATAACTAATAATATTACCTTATTTAAACTCCTTACATAAAAATATAAAAACGTTACACACTACTACATTTACACCTTTTACATCGTAAAATAACGTAATATATAAATATATACTATAAAATTAAAAATAAACCACGCTTCGATATATACTTTTAATAAAGTTTATACTTTAACACTTTCAACTTTATATTAACTGTCGCGGCTTTTATAACGAATGTGTTTAGATTAATACGAATTAAAGTGAAAGGTTAATAAGTGATTTTATTATGGGTTACGATTTATTGTTATATACCGTTGTGTTTATAACTTAATTTTAACGTGTTAATAGCTCGTCTTTTTTAAAATTTATATAATAACTTTTTAATATTATAACTTTAATAAACGATTAATAAATTAATAAATTATTAATAAAAAAATATTAAAAAATTACTTTAAAGTTAAAGTAAAAGCGGCCGTTTTTATATATAAACTTAACGTTATTATAATAATACTTTAACTTTTTTAACTTTTTTTTAAAATAATATTTTTAACTTCGTTTTTTAATTTATTAAACTTACGTAATTTATAAATATTTTATAAAATATTAAGTAAATATTTTATAAACTTATAATAACGGAGTTAATAATTATTATAAACTTTTAAAATATTATAAAAATATTTTTAATTAATATTAAATATTATATAATAAAATATAATAAAAAGTAATAATAATATAATAAAAGTATTATATTTATATAACGAACCCGATATTATTATAATTTAAAATTTAAACTATAACGTTTATAAATAATTATAGTATTTTAACGTTAAATAAATATAAAATAATAATAATAAAGAGTTATATTATAATATATATTTAAAAACGAACTATTAATACGTTAAATTAAGTTATAAACACGGCGGTATATTAATATAAAGTAAATTTATAAAATATAAAGTTTAATTAATAAAATCGTATTACTTAAATCTTTTAACTAAAAGATATAAACATTAAATTTACGAGTACTCCGTATAACGTAAAGCTTTATAAAAACGTGTTTTTCTTTAAATACAACTAAAGTTAACGCCTATTTAACTTATATCGTTATTTTCTTTTCCCCCTTTAATACGTAAAGTAAAGTTGTGTTTTCTTTATATTAATTGTTTTAAGGATTTAAATGTAATTTAGGTAGTAGTTAATCGTAGTTCTTTACTCGGTAAACTTACCCTACACTAATATACCGCCGTGTTTATAACTTAATTTTAACGTATTAATAACTCGTCTTTATATTTATAAACGATAAAATATTAAAACTTAAAACGTAAATAGTAAACTTAATATATATTACGTTACGTTAAACATTATATACTTTTAATAATAATATAATCGGTTTATTCGTTAAACCTTAATTATATATTATAAATAAACCCGTTTAATAAACTTATAAAACTATTAAAAATAAACTATAATATTATTTTTATAAACGACTTTAATATATACTACTTATTATAAAATTAATATAATAAACTTTTATTATATATTAACACTTTTATTATACTTATATAATTTTAACGTTTAAAACTTATTACTTTTTAAAGTTTTATAATAAAGTAACAATATAATTATTACGATTTAATTATAAATCTTTATTAATTAATTACTAGTTTATATAACAACGTCGTTATAATATTAAAGTTTACAAGTTTTAATTATAACGTTATATAATTTTATATTATTACTATATTATTTACGTTATTAAAAAGACGAGCTATTCGTACGTTAAAATCGGGCTATCCGTACATAAATACATCGTTATAAGTCACGACCTATAATAAAATCATTTTACGTTAATTCATATTATTTAAACATAAAAACCGTAATAATTAAAATAAAGTGTTAACATATAAACTCTTTATTTTATAAAAAAATAAATAACTCGTAACTTAAAATACGTTTATTATTTTAATTAAAACTGTACGTGTTTAAGTTATATTGTTTTATAATATAAAAGGTGTTAATTTAGTGGTGTACGTAACTTTTATACGTCGGTGCGTGTTAGTTAAAATAAAGAGACTTTATTAATTGTAGATTTTATTTAGTGGGTCTTTGTTTAATAGTGATATATTTACGTACGGATAGCCCGATTTTAACGTACGAATAGCTTGTTTGTTATTAAAAGTAAAAAGTAAAAATTAAAAAAATATAAATAAAAAAGTAATAAAAGAATTCGTAATAAACTTATTATAAATTAATAACGTTAAAGTAATAAAATTATAAAGTATTAATAGTTATATAAATAAATTAGTTTTAATACTTTAATATATTATAAATATAGTAACCCTTTATAAAAAAGCGTACACCGACCGTTAATAGTTATAATAAAATAATAATGTTTATATAACGGTTAAGTAAATTAAACGTTATTTTAAAACGTAAACTTAAAAAAAACGGTAATATAAAAGTAACGCTTTAAAAAGTTTAATAATATTATAATTTTACGATTTACGTAATAAAATAATAATTATAACGTAATAACTTTAAAAACTTTAACCTTAAAGGTTTATAAAAATTAAAAAAGTAAGTAAAACTTTAAAGTTATACGTTAACGGTAAACTACTATTTACTATAATTACGACGTAACGATAGTACGGCGGTAAATTTATACGTAAAAAAAATAACCGTTTTAATTAAAAGATTTTTTTTACGTTATTTATAAACCTTTTAAATAAAGACGAGTTATTTATACTTTAAAATTAAACTATTCGTATACTAGTATATCGTAATAAGTTTAAGTCTTTTAAATAAATATATTTTATTAACTATAAATAAAACAATATTTAAACCCTTAAAACAATCGATATAAAAAAGCTAACACTATCGTTCGTATAAAAGTAAAAAGAAAATACGATAATTATAACGGAAGGGGCGATGACTTTGATTATACCTTTAGTAATAAAGTTTCTTCATAAAAAACTTCGTTTTACTCGTAAAGTTCGAGTGTTATTTTTAAAGTAGGTAGGTGGGAGATAAGGTGAAGCGATTTTATTAGTTAAAACTCGCTCTTTTAAGACTTGGCCTTATTATAATGTATTAATGTATAAATAGTTTATTTTTTAAGTACGAATAACTCGTCTTTTTAAATATTTTAATTAATTTAATGTATAATTACTTTATTTAAATATATAAAAAAGTTTACTTTAATAAAATTAAAAAATAACGTAAAGTTTATAATTATAAAAAAACATTTAATAATAACATATTTTTTATTAAATTTTTAAAAGTTTTAAAATAATTATTTTATAACGTTTTTATTAAACTTATTATTATAAATATTTAAACTATATATTTTTTATAACGTTATCGTTAAACTTTAATTATTATCTTTTTAAAGTTTTAAAAAAATATATATTTAAAAATAAAAAGTAAAAGTATATCTTTTTAAACTTAAAATTAAAACTTTTTTAAAAAAACGAATTATTTATACGTTAAATTTAAATTATTTATATATAAATATATTAAAACGAACTATTAACACGTTAAAATTAAGTTATAAATACGGTAGTATATAATAATAAATCGTAACTTATAATAAAATCACCTACTAACCTTTCACTTTAATTTATATTAATTTAAATATATTCGTTATAAAAGCCGTAATAGTTAATATAAAGTTAAAAGTGTTAAAGTATAAGTTTTATTAAAAGTATACATTAAAACGTAGTTTATTTTTAATTCTATATTATATATTTATATATTACGTTATTTTATAATGTAAAAAGTGTAAATATAGTAGTGTGTAACGTTTTTATACCTTTATATAAAGAGTTTAAATAAGGTAATATTATTAGTTATAGATTTTATTTAGTAGAGATAAACTTTATACTTATATACCGGCGTGTTTATAGTTTAATTTTAACGTATTAATAACTCGTTTTAATATATTAATATAAAATAAAAACTTATTAAATAAAATTTATAATTAATATACTTTTTTTATTTTAATTAATATATATTAATATATAAAAGTTATATATATTATTAAATTAACACTTTTTATATTATAAAATAATATAACTTAAACATATATATTTTTAATTAAAATAATAAACGTTTTTTAATTTACGAATTATTTATTTTTTTATAATACTTTATATTTATTATTACCGTTTTTATAACGATTATATTTAAATAATACGGATTAAAACGAAATAATTTTATTATAAGTTACGACTTATAATAATGTATTACCCTGTTTATAATTTAATTTTAACGTATTAATAACTTATTTTTTTAAACGATTTTTAAAACTTTATTATATAAAAAATTAACCGTATATAACGACGCGTTATTATATAAAATACGTATAACTTTATTTTTTTAAATAAAATAATTCTTTTTAAAGTATTATAAAATAAATAAAAAAAAACGAAAAAAAATTTACGGATTTTAACTAAACTTTTAACTTAATTAATATAGTTAAAACGTTTTAAAAAAACTACGCCTTTTTACGAAAGCTCTTTTTATAAATCCACCCTCCCTCCCTTTTTTACCCTTTTTCCTTTTAACTCTATTACTTAAACCGATTATCCGGCCTTTTTTAAATAAACTTACTTTTTAACTATATTTAAAAGAAGCCCTTTAATCGTAAGATTTTAAAAGATTTATTATAAAAAACCTTCGACATTTTTACCTTTTTTTACCCTCCTTTTTTAACCGAAGAGTAGGCTATTTATATTAACTAAAGGAGGTAAAAAGAGTGGTAACCGACTTATAAAAAAAGATTTATTTATTTTTTAACGTGTTTATTTATATAAACTTTTATCCGTTTTTTTAATACGAGGTTATTAAAATACGGCGACTATTATTATAGTTTATTTAATTATTTAATTTATAGTTAAGGGTCGGTTTTTTAAGTTATATCGTCGTTTTTATATTTAAAATATTATATAGTTAATAACTTTAATATTTAAAAAATAAAAAGTTAGAACGTTTATATTTAACGTGTTTTTATTACTTTTTAAAAGTCTTTTTTAAATATTAGTATAAACGAAGTTATAGTCCGTTTTATTAAAAGAAGTAAGGATATCGTATATTTACTAAATAAGTTAATATTAGTAAAATATAAAATTTAAGTAGTTACCGACTTTAACTACTTCCTTTATTAATTTTTTATATAAAAGGTTACGGTTTTATCGAGTATTATAGTGTGAATTATTTTAATTTAACTTTTACTTAAAGTGTTATTATAAACCTTTTTTTAACTTTACTTCCGCCGTCGTCTTTTATATATAAATACTATTATTTTATAAATAATCTTTTTACTTTACTTTAGTTATTTAAAGAATTATAAAATTAAAGGATTATTATAATTAAGACTACTTAACCGAATAAAATCGATAACCGATAGTTTACGACGTTAAAAACGAAGGATAAGACTAAAGACTCGATCCTTTAAAGTATTGTTTTTATTAAAAAATATAAATCGGAAAACGTAATATAAATAAGTTTTAAAGATAACGTTTTTATACTTTTTTTTATATTATATATAACGGTTAAGAACCGTTAGTTAAAAGATTACGCCGATAACCCGGTAAGTCGTTTACGAACGTTAAGACTTTAAAAGTTCCCTTTTAAAAAAAGGTTATAAAAGTTTTTAAAATCCTTTAATTAATCGACGATTATAATTATAATATAAATAATATAAATATAAGTAATTAGTTTCGTATTAAATTTTAGTTAAAAAAGAGGACGAAACGCGGCGGTTAATAAACTCTTTTTTACTTATTTCTTTTTAAAGTAATAGTTATAAATTCGTACTTATTATAACGGTAAGGTTAAAAGGCTCTTTTAACGTTTTAAAACGTCTTTTAATAATAACTATACACTTAAATCTTTAAAATATTTAATTAAAAAGTCGTTTTATAAAATAATAAAAAACGAACTATTCGTACGTTAAAATCAAACTATCCGTACGTAAATACATCACTATTAAATAAAAACCCACTAAATAAATTCTATAACTAATAACGTCTCTTTATTTTAACTAATACGCACCGACGTATAAAGGTTACACACACTACTAAATCAACACCTTTTATATTATAAAATAACGCGATTTAAACACGTATAGTTTTAATTAAAATAATAGGCGTATTTCGGTTTACGAGTTATTTGTTTTTTTATAAAATAAAAAGTTTATATATTAACACTTTATTTTAGTTATCGCGACTTTTATATTTAAATAATACGAATTAACGTAAAGTGATTTTATTATAGGTCGTGATTTATAACGATGTATTTACGTACGGATAGCCCGATTTTAACGTACGAATAACTCGTTTTAATAATAAATTAATAATAAAAGAAACTATATAATAAATAAAGTAAGGAATTAATATATTAATATATTAATTTTTAAAAACTTATATTAATTTTTTAAAAATATATATTAATATTAAATTAATATATATTAAATTAATATATTAATATATTAATTTTTTACTTTAATAATAAATATACGTTAAAAGCCGGCTTTTAAAACGTAATTATTACACCTTTTATTATTTTAAAAAGCGTAATATAATTATTAATTAACCGTTATTAATTATATAATATATATAAAGTTATAAAGTTATTATTAAATATAAATAATATAATATTACTTTTTATAATAATAATAAAAATATTAAAATAAATAATATTAAAACGAATTATTCGTATATTATAATCGGGTTATTTATACGTAAATATATTATTAAAAGTCGTGATTTATATTAAAATTATTTCGTATTAAATTCGTATTATTTAAATACACTCGTTTTAAAAACTACGATAATTATATAAAGTATTAAAATATAAGTTCTTTATTTTATAAAAAAATAAATAACTCGTAAACCGAAAAATATTTATTACTTTAATTTAAAAATATATATATTTAAATTACGTTATATTATATATAAAAAGTGTTAATTTAATAGTATATATAACTTTTATACGTATTAATTAAAATAAAAAGATTATATTAATAAAACGAGTTATTAACACGTTAAAATTAAGTTATAAGTACGGTAGTATATAAATGTAAAATATATCTTTATTAAATAAAATTTATAATTAATAATATTACCTTACTTAAACTTTTTACGTAAAAGTATAAAAACGTTATATATTACTATATTTACACCTTTTACATTATAAAATAACGCGATATATAAATATATAATATAAAATTAAAAATAAACTACGTTTTAATATATACTTTTAATAAAGCTTATACTTTAACACTTTTAACTTTATATTAACTATCGTGGTTTTTATAACGAATATATTTAAATTAATACGAATTAAAGTAAAAGGTTAGTAGGCAATTTTATTATAAGTTACGACTTATTATTATATACCGCCGTGTTATAGTTTAATTTTAACGTGTTAATAATTCGTTTTATATTAGTTATAGATTTTATTTAATAGGGTTTTACTTTATAGTAATATATTTACATACGAATAACCCGATTTTAACGTATAAATAACTCGTTTTATAATATTATATAGACGTTTAAAAAGGTACTTAACTTTACTAATTAGTTATATATATTGTTTTATATAAATAAACCGTTTATAAAGGTTTTATTTAATAAAAAGTATTTTTAAAAAAAGGTTTTAATTTTAGTTTTAAAAAAATAAACTTATTTTTTTATTATAAATTATTAATCAAATTATAAAAATTATTATAATTAAACGTATTATAATAATAACAGAACGTTATCATTTATTACTTTAAAATTAAATAAAAAATAAAGTTTATTATTTAAAAAACAAGTTATTTACACATTAAAAATAAGTCATTCGTACACTAGTACATAGTTATAAAGTAAGTCCTTAAAATACGAAGTCTAACTAATAAGATTACCTTATCACACCTTACCTTTTAATAAACAGTATACCTTTTAAAACAATTAACTTAAAAAGAGCCACTCTTTTACTCGTATAAAAGGTAAAGAATAAAACAAAAATTAATGTAAAAGGCGCGACAGTTTTAACCGTACTTATAATAGGAAACCGCTTCGTAAAGAATTACGTGTAATACTCGTCGAATTTAGTTTAAGTGTTATTTTTAAGGTTTAGGCGTAAGTCGGTTATAACTAATAATATGAATTTGTTTAAGGGATTTCGCTTTATATTTATGTATTAGTGTACGAATAGTTTATTTTTAATGTGTAAATAGCTCGTCTTTTATTTAATTAAATTAACGGGACGTATTTTAATCGACTTTATTAAAACTAACCGTATATATAATATAATAACGTCGTTTTTATAACTTAATATTAAAAAAAGTATTTAATATAATTAATTATTACTAACTTTTTTATATTTTTAATATAAAAGGTTATTTAAAATTATTTTTTTAATAATTAGGTAACTTTATTATAAAAAAGACGGTAATACTCCGTTTTAATGGTTAATAAAGTAAACTATTATACGTTATAATAAAAGTTTTTTAAAACTTTACCTTTTCTTTTATTTTATTCCTTTTATATATTAATATATTATATAACGACCTTATATTAATACTAAAGTTTATTATTATTAAGTTTATAAATAATATAAATATTATTATTATTAATTATAACGTTAAACGGAATTATTACTAATTACACTATATATAAAACGTTTATTAAATATAGGTTAACCGTTATAATATAACGTTTATATTTAATAAAAACGAACTATTAAACTTTATAATTAACTATAATATAATTATTATATTATTATAACTTTATAATATTACAATTACTTTAACGAAGTCCGTTAAAGTTTTAAATATTTAATTAAATAAAAGGTTATTTTAATATACGTACGTTTAAAAAATTATATTAAAAATAAAACGAACTATTAACACGTTAAAATTAAACTATAAATACAACGGTATATTACTATAAAGTAAGTCCTTAAAATACGAAGTTTAACTAATAAAATCGTAACACTTTAATCTTTTAACAACGCTCCTTAAAAACATAAACATTTAATCTACGAGTATAACGTAACGTTTTTATAAAAGGGTGTTTTACTTTAAATACGACTAGAGTTACCGTTATTTTCCTTTTTACCCTTAATACGTAGGGTAGAACTGTGCTTTTTTTATATTAATTGTTTTAAGGGATTTGGACGTAGTTTAAGTAGTAGTTAATTGTAGTTATTTGTTTAATAGACTTAGTTTTATATTAATGTACCGCCGTGTTTATAGTTTAATTTTAACGTATTAATAGCTCGTTTTTTAAAAGTAGTTACGTAATAATTAACGTTTATACGTTTTATAATAAGTATATAAAAATATAACTTAAGTTAAATACGTACGTTATACTTAGTTTACTTTTATATAATATTAAAATACGGTGTTTTAATTTAATATAATTTAATAAACTTAAAGTAATAAAAGGTTTATAATAAGAGACGAGCTATTCGCACCTTAGAATTAGGCTATTCACACACTAATACATCGTAGTAGGGTCAAGTCTTTTAAACAAATACATTTCATTAACTACATACTAAACAACATCTAGACCCTTAAAACAATCAACATAAAAAAACCCGACACTTTCATCCGAATAGAAGTAAAAAGAAATAACGATAAATAACGGAAGGGGTTATAACTCTAGTAATACGTACGTTAAGTAAAAAAGCATCTTCGTAAAGAACTTCGATTTACTCGTAGAATTCGAGTGTTGTTTTCGAGGTATGTTAACGGGAGATGAGGTGAAGCGATCTTATTAGTTAAAATTTGTTTTTATAGGACTTGGCCCTACCGCGATGTATTAGTGTGTAAATAGTTTATTTTTAAGGTGTGAATAGCTCGTCTTTATAATAAACTTGTATTATATTAAACGTACGTTTTATATATAATTATTAAAACGTATTAAAATACTTTAACGGTTATAATAAAAATAAAAACGAGTGTATTATTATTAGGGTAAGGAATTAATATATTAATATATTAATATTAATATATTAATTTAATATATTAATTTAATATATATTAATTTAATATATATTAATTTAATATTAATATACGTTTTTAAAAATTAATATATTAATTTTTAAAAATTTTAAGTTTTTTAAAAATTAATATATTAATTTAATATTAATATACGTTTTTAAAAATTAATATATTAAATTAATATATTAATATATTAATATATTAATTTTTATTAAAAATAGTAAAGTAATATTAAATTAAAAAAAATAATAATAATAAAGGTTTATAAAATATAATATATAAATAAATAATAATTTATTACTTTATAATAATAATAAACTATATAATATATTATTATTATAATTTAAAAAACTTAGTTTATAATAATAATAAGTTATATTTTTATTTAA